>JANAVB010006199.1:7290414-7320414 GCA_029216955.1 Iris pallida | reverse complement strand
TCGAGACACGTCGAATCAAGACAGCTTGCAGTTCTATCTCAAGCCTGCGTGTATTTGTGATCTTCATCTCAAGTTTGCGTGGATTCTGAAGTTTTCTTCCTCAAGTTTGCGTAGATTTTGAAGTTCTTTGCCTCGAAGTCTGCGTGGATCCTGAAGCTTCCTGTCCCAAGTTTGCGTGGATTTTGAAGCTTTCTACACCGAGTTCACGTGGATTTTGTCTTCAACAAGTCTGCGTGGATTTCATCAAATTGGAGTACGTGGCAGCCATGCCACTGATCTCTCGCCTGCGTGTCCTGTAACTTGCACACGACTCATGCATGATTGCCATGTGTCCAACAGTTACAGGCCACGTCCAATAACTGCTCACAGCCTTGCGTATGTTAAATCCTGCGTGATTTTTAACTAAGCACAGGCTGTAAAGACAGTTATCTTTTCAGTTATTATTTTTGACTCTATAAATAGAGTTCTTTTTCTCATTCATTGTACAGATACATTGATATCTACTGTCAAAATTTTGAGAGCTTTTCTTCTTCGCATAGTCCAAGGGATAAAGCGATCGTCTTCTAGATCGGATTCCCACAGTTGTAATTTTCCCAGAAACACAACAAATAAAGAGAATTTCTTTATGGAAAACAAATTGGCGACTCTGCTGGGGAAAATCATCTCCTCTTCTGAGATGGCAACAACTCAATGCGACACTTCGTCAATCGGCTCGACGAAGAAGGTGATGACGATCAAATTCGATCAACTCGCCTATGAAGAAATGTAGCGGGCTAAGGGTGGCAAGCCCACTCCAGCCTCCATCGTCACTGCCAAGTCGAAGAGACACTCTGTCTATGTCCCTAAGAATCAGTTGGCAGTCAATGGTGAAGTCTCTGCCACAGTGTCTACTCCTAATACTGGCAAGAATTCCACTGCAAGCACGCACACTCTTGTGCGCTCGAAGATGACAGTAATCAAAGATCACGCTAACAGTACTGGCTCCTTAGCCAAATCTGTTCCAGTGTGTATCTCCAAAGTTGAAAGTCACGCTGACAGTACTGGCTCCTTAGCCAAATCTGTTCCAGCGTGCAATTTCAACTCTAAAAGTCACGCTGATAGTACTGGCTCCTTAGCCAAATCTATTCCAGTGTGCAATCCCACATTCAAAAGTCACGCTAACAGTACTGGTTCCTTAGCCAAATCTGTTCCAGCGTGTAATTCTAAAATCAAAAGTCACGCCAACAGCACTGGTTCTTTAGCCAAATCTGTTTCAGCGTGTATTTCATCAGAGAAGAATAACTCCTTAGTTATCTCTTCTTCTTTACCGAGTTCTACTAGAACTGGGGGTGGTCTTCCACACAAAGTCCCTTCGAAAAGGAATAACTCTTTAGTTGTTTCTTCTGCTCCTGTAGTTTTTACTTCAGGAACAGCTTTGACTGATACTTTTGTTAGTCAAAGGAAAGGAGATGGTCTTTTGACTACTCTTCCTTCTGGACATTCTATGTCTCAAAATCTGAATGATTCTAAGAAGAAATATTCCTTAATATCTTCTCCTATGACTTCTTCAAATTGGGCACAGAATCTGTCCCTTAAAGAGGGTCTGTTACCAACTCCTAATCAAAGGAGTGGTTCAACTCTTCCTTCTCTGCAAATATCCAGATCAATGGAAGGAAAACTTCATGTTTCCAAAATTAATGTGTTACCTTCCACTGATTTAAGAACAAAACTCAGCACTTCTGGTGTTAAGAAACCATACCAATTGGATATGAAGATAAAAGATCCAGATGCAGAGTATGCAAGAAACTATATCGCTCACATTAATCACTCTTTATATAATCAAGAGCCATTAAGACCCAAAAACAGGAAGTATACTCCTCAATTTTTACAAACAGATTTACGGGAATATCTTCAACAGAAGAGAAGGAGTAATTCTATGTCAAAGGAACATGCTAAATGTGACTTCTATCCAAGAGTCATAATTCAGTACAGATGTCAATCAACGGTTCAAGACCATGGTGATCATGAATGTGACTTCCAGCCAAGAGCCACAATGCAGATGTCAAATTAAACGACAGTCTGTCTTCAATAGGATTCAGTATGAACCTATGCCTGATGAAGATGAGCCTTTGTCTGCCTCTGTCAACATGACTTCTCGGGACACCGGGGGTAGATTTGATAGTCCAGATGGAGTATATAGAAACACCAGAGCAAGAGTCCTGGCTTCTAGTCAAAGAAATTTGATCCCTGAAATTGATTCTGAATTCCTTGGAGAATCTAACTTCCCACCTCATTCTACTGGGGGTAATTCTCCTATAGTTGACTTTGATGTACGAAGCAATGATTCAGAACATACAACATCCACTAGTTCATCAATAATCCCTCATACAGTCACGACTTACATGGTTGATAGGAATACTGATGAACCTTCTTCTTCCTTGACTCCTCAAGATCAAAGAATTGCTTCTTTGGAACAGCAAATGAAGTCTATGACTGACACAATGAAGTCGATGTATGAACTCATGACAGCTCAGTTGCAAAATCGACAGACTGTACCAGATGCCATACCAGTTGATACTGATATAAGTCCAGTACAAGTTCCTCCAGCAGTACAATCCAATACTCCTGGACCAGCTCAACTAAATCCTAGTCTCTCTGGAGCTGGGGGTAGTGCTTACAATGTTGTTCCTCCTCCCAACTATTCTCTACAAGCCACAACTCCACAATCTTCGGGAGTTGTCTCTGAAGAATTGAAGAATCTCAAAACTCAATTCGAGGCATTCAAACAGAAGGATGGTTTACAAAGGTTAGGCATCAAGCAGCCTTATCCGATAGAATGGAAGCAAGTATCATATCCTCCTAAATACAAGCCTCCTACTATCTCATTCTATGATGGAACCACTTCTCCAAGTCAGTTTATTAATCACTTTGAAGTGATGACTGATCAATTGCAACCAAGTGATGCCCTCCTTACTCGGGTATTTATTGGATGTCTCAAGGGAACGGCTTATGAATGGTATAGGAGTCTCCCAGATGGGAGCATTACCTCATTTGTTGGTTTCAAACAGATGTTTCTTGAAAGGTTCTATGAAGGGCTGAATGACATGACTATGTCTACTCTTATTAGAATCAAGCAGAAAAATAATGAATCCACAGAGGAATACATTGAACGGTTTCGAAGAGAAGCTCTGAAGATGCCTCTTGGAACTCCTGATGCTGTCACCATTGACACGTGCAAATCAAACTTGTTACCAATCATCAGTATGTGGACAGGGTCCACTCAATTTCAAGATTGGCCTTCCTTCATAGTCAGTGCCAAAGCTGCAGAAATCAGTGCTGAAACCTTCAAAGGTTTAGGAGTGCAGATGATTCCTAAAGAAACAGGACAAGGTGCTAACAATAAAAATAATGCTCGCAAGGGAAAAGAAACTCTTGAAGTTAATCTTCAGAGCAAAGATACATCAACTGTTCAAACTTCTCCTATAATGCAACAATCAAGAACACCTCGCCCCAAAGAAGAATATTCTTTCGATGACGACGATGTCCTTGGTATCTTTGAATGTCTGCTAAAAGGTAATAAGATACAATTACCTGAGATCAAGAAACCTGATGAAGCTGGTAAGACAGATCATCCCAAATACTGCCCATATCACAGAATGCTGGGTCATACAATTCGTACATGTTATGTACTGACAGGAAAGATCCAAGAAATGATTAAATCTGGAGCTATCTCTCTTACTCCAAAAGAGAAGACTGTCACTTCTAATGTCGTCTCTATGCAATTCGGAGATTTCCCTCCTCAACTCCTTGAAGGTGGGATTGTTCCTATTCCCAAGGCGACTCTTGAAATAGTAAATATTCCTCTTCCACAGTCTGAAGGATTAGCACCAATCACTTTGGAGACTGGAGAAATCATGTGGATCCATCCTGATCTAGTGGCAGATTTTGAATCGCCTTCTCCTCAAAAGATTTCTTCTCGAAAGTCCAAGAAGGCTGGAAAGATCAAGTCATGTCATATGACTTCTCTTGGGTCTACCTCTGACACAGAGCCAAAAGACAAAGAAGAAGCACTTGTTAGTGCTATTCGAACGGGGAAACCTTACCTAAAGGATTATTCTAAAAGTCCTGAGGATCCTCTTGATATCCCTCCAGCTAATAAAAATGCTTCTAATGTTCTTCCTGAAGAAGAATCATCCACTGAACCTGTTCTTCCCAAGCCTACAGCTTTGGAGAAAGGCAAACAACAGGCTCGGTTTGATAAGCCAATCAAGAAGTCCTCTCCTCTTGGACTTCAGAAGCCTTATAATTTTGACATTTTGGCTCAACTTGCTTATACTCCAGCTAGAATGTCCCTCTTTGAACTTCTACGTCTTTTCAAAGAGATTCGGGAGACGTTAAGTGAAGCACTTCTACAAGCTGACTCTTGTCTTGCACAATTGAAGAAGCCAGATGCGGAACCTGCCACTTGCTTACATTGCAACAGTGTATTGGAGATTATCCCAAATATCACCTTTACACAAGACGACATGCTACTGGAGGATAATCGACATGACCGACCTCTCTACTACACTGGTTATATTGATACGATAAAGATAGATCGTATCCTCATTGACCCAGGGTCTGCTATAAGCATAATGCCAAAGAGTCTGTTGGATGAACTAAAAATCCCTCTTCACAAGCTCTCCAAGACGGTTACTACTATCTTGGGATTCAATCAAAGTCGAAGCGAGCCTTTGGGAAAGATTCATCTGAAGCTTCAGATAGGCGATTTCAGATCTAAAGTCACTTTCTATGTGATCGAAATCGCGGGATCCTATAATCTTCTTCTAGGAAGGCCCTTTCTTCATGAAAATAATGTGGTGCCTTCTACTCTTCATCAATGTTTTAAATACATTGATAGCAACGGAAGAGTACAAAAAGAAGTTGCTGATATAAATCCCTTCCATGGGGTTGAAGCTTATTTCAATGATTCCCGAATGTACAAAGAAGAGTATACAAGGATCATACAAGCTATGGAGAAAGAAGATGCACAAAGTGAGACTTTAATAATCCCTGTTAAAAGTCGAACTACTCAGCAACAATCCCCTAAACCCTCTGGAGAAGATTCTTTCATCATTCCAGTGAGTGGACGGATCTCTCCGTTACCTCAGTCATCTACTCAAAATACACTGATCATTCCTGTCAGTGGGCGTACTACAGTTCCTGTATCTTCACAAGATACTCTGCTAATTCCAGTTGGAGGGCGGATTATTCTTCCATCTCAAAATTCAAGGGAGCTCACCTCTTCTGAGCCATTTGTTATCGATCTTAATCGAAACAAAGCTTCTTCTTCTCCCCCTTTAGTCATTGACTTGGCTAAAATCTCTAAGGCTCAGCCTTCTCCCAATGTAAATATTGCTGCTTTTACATTTAATGAAAAGTCTCTACCTTTGCAGTACGTTGATATGTGTAATTATATTCATAGTTATTTACATCTGTTAGATGACTTGAACACAATAACCATAGGAGTTGTACAGACTGTTCATACAGATGTATCTCTAGAATCTGTATAATCTTCATACTTTCTAGTTCCCAGCAGAAAGCCAGGAGACATTCCAATATTCTTCTACAAAGGACCTCAAAATCCTTCTGATCTTGAGGATGATGACAAAAAAGATGACACTGGAAGATTACAACTACGTCGTTATAGTCAGCAATCTAGAGACATCATCAAAAATATGGGCTATGACTTCAGGACTGGCCTCAATGATGGAAAAGGAAGAAAAATACCTGTTCGGATTCCTCCTCTGAAATATGGAAGGACGAAATGCGGATTGGGTTATACTGCTCCTACTCCTTTCATCAATATTATCCATGAAGATCCCGAGTCTGACGAAGATAAGAGATCTGATTCTTCTAGTACCACTTCTTGGGATTGCGATACGAGTATCGGTGACTTCTACTGCAACATTTTGTCTTCCAACATGGTTTCCATTGACCATTCTGAAGAAAGTGATGAAGACGAAGAAGATTTTAAAATCTCACCTGAATCAGAACAGTGGGCCCAAAGATTAGATAATCAATGGGAGTTTCGTTTCGAGCAAAAAGAACCTCCGACTGAAGATAAACTTGTTCAAATAGATGTTGGTGAAGAGGGATCTCCCAAACCAATATTCATCAGTGAAAGTCTTTCAGAAACTGATAAGAAAGACATGATCAAACTCATTCGTGATTACATCGATGTCTTTGCTTGGAGTTATGAAGATATGCCAGGGCTTGATCCTCAAATTGCAACTCACAAGCTCAATATCTTGCCGAATGCTAAACCGGTCAAACAACAACAGCGACGATTTCGTCCAGACATCATGGATGCAATTGAAGCTGAAGTCAATAAACTCATTACCTCTGGGTTTATTAGAGAGGAACAACATCCCGATTGGGTGGCTAATATTGTTCATGTTCTTAAAAAGACTGGCAAGATCAGAGTATGCATAGACTTCCGCGATCTCAATGCGGTATGTCCTAAAGACGAATTCCCTCTACCAATCACTGATGTTATGGTTGATAATACATGTGGATTTGAACGAATGGACGGGTATTCTGGGTACAATCAGATCAAAATGTTTCCAGAGGACGAGAAGCACACTTCTTTCAGAACGCCGATTGGTACATACTGTTATACAGTTATGCTATTCGGTCTCAAGAATGCAGGAGCAACTTATCAACGAGCTATGAGCACTATATTCCGTGAACATTTGCGGAAAATAGTCGAATGCTATGTTGATGATATTGCAGTCAAAAGTCGACAAAAGGAGGATCATATCCAAGATTTGAAGACTATATTTGATCTAATGCGTAAGCATCAATTAAAGATGAACCCTACTAAGTCCTTCTTAGGCGTCTCTAGTGGTAAATTTCTCGGCTTCGTCATTACCTCTAAAGGTATACACGTGGATCCCGAGAAGATCAAAGCCATCCAAGAGATGCGTCCTCCACGCACCTTAAAAGAGCTACAAGGATTTCAAGGAAGAATCGCTTATATCAGGAGATTCATCTCTAATTTATCAGGACGCTGCAGACCATTCAACAAACTTATGAAGAAAGGTGTCTCTTTTGTCTGGAATGATGAATGTCAGAAAGCATTCGATGATATAAAACAATATCTGATGAGCCCTCCAGTATTGGTACCTTCCGTCTCAGGAATACCGTTCCTCCTCTATACTCGAGCAATGAGTCATTCATTGGGTGCATTACTCGCTCAAAAGAATCAAAATGGCCATGAACAAGCCATTTATTATCTCAGCCGCACTATGACCGGAGCTGAACCTCGATATTCACCGGTTGAAAAAGAATGTCTAGCCTTGATGTTTGCTGTCCAAAAGACACGTCATTATATCATTGGCCAGACTATTCATGTCATCTCCAGGATCAATCCTATACGGATCATGATGAAGAAATCCAGTGTTTTGAAATCTCGATTGGCTAACTGGGGAATCCTACTTGCTCAGTATGACATGCACTATATTCCTCAGAAATCAGTCAAAGGACAAGCTTTAGCTGATTTTCTGGTTGCTCACTCAATTCCAGAAAATTCAAAACTCTATGATGAAATCCCAGATGAAGTCCTAGATTCAAATCAAATTGCTGAAGAAGATCCTACTTGGCGTCTATTCTTTGATGGAGCATCAAGAATTGGTCCTAATGGCGATATTGTTGCTGGAGTTGGAATTGTTCTTGTATCGCCAGAAGGTCTTGCTATCCAAAGAGCTTATTCTCTCGATCAGCCGTGTTCAAACAATGTAGCTGAGTACAACGCATTACTTATTGGTCTTCAACTTGCTAAACATCTGAATATTCAACATTTGGAGGCGTATGGAGACTCTAAACTCATTATCAATCAGATCAGGGGTACTTATGAAGTTCGCCATCAAGATCTGGTTCCTTATCAGAAAACAGCTATATCTATGGCTTCTTCGTTTGAAGAATTCTTCATTGAACATGTTAGGCGAGCATGTAATACAGAAGCTGATGCCCTTGCTAATCTTGCAGCGGTGCTGGCTATTCCAATCAGACGGCAACAAATGATTGTTGTTCGTAATCGAGAATTATTTCATCTTGAAAATAACTTGACTCTAGGACTTCCAGTTGACATTGAAGAATCAACATCTCATGATGTCAACACAACAAGAGGATTTGGATTCAGTCGTAAATCGATGTCATCTTCATCCGATTCCAGCATGGAATTCATCTTCAGTAACTCGACTGAGAATCAGAATACGGATAAAGATTGGAGACTTCCTTTCTTAGATCTCGTATTATATGATATTCTTCCGGATGATCCGAGTGAGGCAGCATCTATCAGACGACGATCACTCAGATTCTACTACAATCATACAACAAAGACCTTATATCATCGAGCTTATGATGGTTTACTCCTTCGATGTGTTGCCGGTGACGAAGCTCAACAAATCATTCGCGAAGCACATGATGGAATTTGTGGAGCACATCAGCCAGGACCAAAACTTCAAGACCGTATTCGACGTATGGGTTATTATTGGCCCACCATAGTATCTGATGCCATCGAATATGCAAAGAAGTGTAAAGCTTGTCAAATTCATGCAGATTTTATTCATCAACCCTCGAAATTTCTACATCCAACGGCAGCATCATGGCCCTTCGAAGCTTGGGGCATGGACATTGTCGGCCCGATCAATCCACCGTCATCTAAAGGTCATCGGTTCATTCTCGCAATAACCGATTACTTCTCCAAATGGGCCGAAGCCATCCCTTTATCTGAAGTTAAGACGTCTAATGTCATCAGCTTTATTAAGCACCACGTCATCTACAGATTTGGTGTTCCTCGACGCATTATTCATGATAACGGACCACAGTTCGTCAGCCAGAAATTTACTCGATTCTGTGACGATCACCGGATCAATAATGTGGCTTCTACCGCATATAATCCAGCAGCTAACGGATTAGCAGAAGCTTTCAACAAGACTATCATCAAACTCCTAAAGAAGTTTGTCTCCACTAACAAACGTAATTGGAGTGACAAGCTCGGGGAATGTTTGTGGGCTTATCGCACTACAGTTCGTAATGCTACCAAATGTACACCTTTCTCTCTGGTGTATGGTTGCGAAGCTGTTCTTCCATTAGAGATTCAAATTCCTTCTTTAAGGATAGCAATCGCTAATGAACTCACTGCTGAAAATAATGATCGTCTTCGACTTCAGGAATTAGAAGCTCTGGATGAAAAGCGATTATCTGCTCAACAGAATATTGAATTCTATCAAGCTAGAATTTCAAAAGCTTTTAATAAAAAAGTCAGAGTTCGATCATATCAAAAAGGAGAACTTGTTCTAACAGTCAGACGTCCTATGACTATGACTCATATGAGTAAGGGCAAATTTGACGCAAAGTAGGAAGGTCCCTATATTGTGAGCAAAGTTTTCTCAAATGGAGCTTATCAACTCTCAGAATTGGATGGTCGAAAAGTTTTGATGCCTATTAATGGCAAATTCCTTAAAAAGTACTATGTATAAATGTAAATACTTGTAATCATCAGACAAATTCATGTTTAAAAAAATAAAATTTTTATTTTATTTTCATGAATGATGATACATGATATTAAGGAAGATCACTATCATCCTTCTCTACTTTTGGACGTGGGCCACTACCGTCCTTCTCAAAGACGTGATCAGCAAAAGAGCCGAGAACCTCCTTGTTAGAACCCACGAGGAATTTGCAAGCGGCCATCCTCATGGCTTCCTCTTCTTCAGTCCTTCCTGGTTCGAGCAGAAAATCCAGAATGTCCCTTGGTGGCTTGGGTGCAGACGAACCTTTGCCTGCTTCCGTCTTCTTCGTTTTGACTGGACCAGCAGGGCGTTCTTCATTGCCTTTCTGAACCTTTGAGGCTATCTCAGTCTTCTTGGATGCTTCTCCAGATGACATTTTTATGTTGAGGAGTGGAAGTATTCGTTCTCGCCAGATTTCTGCTATATTTATAGGCAGAAGTCCCTCATTCATCCGACGTTTCACATATTCATTAATGCTTAACGGTTCATCCATTCATTTCTCACATTCATCAGACGGTTCGCCTGTTCATTAATACTTGACGGTTCATCCGTTCATTTATTACATTCACTCGATAGTTCATCTGTTCATCATTTCCTAACGGTTCATCCGTTCATAATCTTCTATCAATTTTATTAAGGGGGGATTCGTTATTTATCATGTTTTCATAACTTCTGAATCAATTCCGAATCTACTTACTCATTTGTCATGTTTTGACCTCTGCATAGAAATCAATCTATTTTCTTTTGAGTTCCTATATATTATCACGTCCATAATACCTCTGATAATATCATATACTCTAAAACAGAAAAGAAGATTTCATTATCTATCATGTCCACAATTCATCCACAAATACAAATTTTTGAGCATAGAAGAATTATCCCCAACTTGCGTGCTTCTTCCTCAGCTTTCTCCTTTAGTGTCATATTGACGTAAGATGAAGATTAAAAATGAAACTTCTTCCTGTTTATATAACTGAGTTTTGCCGGCGGTTCATATTCCACCATAAATTGGATACAATCAGTCTCGGAGAACGAAGAGTCATTATGACATTTAATAAGTTCATTTGGATGTTTTCAAAGAACTTCGAAGTCTTTTCGACTTCCGAAAAATTTTGAATTCATCTCAGCGTGACTAAATCCATTTTATCATCTCTATTTTCAAAGTATTTCGAAATAATTTATCATTTTTCGAAAACTTTGAAGGGGGTTTTGTAGGCCTCAAAAAATGAAAGTCACGCTGAGTTGATCAAGACAGAGTCAAAAGTCACGCTCAGTTGATCCTGACAATATAAACAAATCAAGCTGGGGAGACAGCTCATCATTTGTCAGAGAGTAATTATGACTGACAGCACAACAGTCGAAGAATGTCTCTTCGTATGCCACGTATGCACAGACTTCGAGAGATCATCGCCGTCTATTGCGTGATTTTCGAAATCTTCTTCAGCAAGACTCAGCCTTCGTCGAGTTGGCGTACCAAAAGGGTTTCTTGTCATTTAATACGACTGACAAAGCAATCACTGTCAGAGATTTTGTGTCAGTCGAGACACGCCGAATCAAGACAGCTGGCAGTTCTATCTCAAGTCTGCGTGTATTTGTGATCTTCATCTCAAGTTTGTGTGGATTCTAAAGTTTTCTTCCTCAAGTTTGCGTGGATTTTGAAGTTCTTTGCCACGAAGTCTGCGTGGATCCTGAAGCTTCCTGCCCCAAGTTTGCGTAGATTTTGAAGCTTTCTACACCGAGTTCGCGTGGATTTCGTCTTCAACAAGTCTGCGTGGATTTCATCAAATTGGAGTACGTGGCAGCCATGCCACTGATCTCTCGCCTGCGTGTCCTGTAACTTGCACACGACTCATGCATGATTGCCATGTGTCCAACAGTTACAGGCCACGTCCAGTAACTGCTCACAGCCTTGCGTATGTTAAATCCTGCGTGATTTTCAACTAAGCACAGGCTGTGAAGACAGTTATCTTTTCAGTTATTATTTTTGACTCTATAAATAGAGTACTTTTTCTCATTCATTGTACAGATACATTGATATCTACTGTCAAAATTTTGAGAGCTTTTCTTCTTCGCATAGTCCAAGGGATAAAGCGATCGTCTTCTAGATCAGATTCCCACCGTTGTAATTTTTCCAGAAACACAACAAATAAAGAGAATTTTTTTATGGAAAACACAGGCGAGTACATTATCTGACACTTTTCCAATTTACGATGATTGTTATAATTCATGTAATTAGTGTAGATATGCTTGTTCTAGACACAATGGTCACACGGATTGGTATTCATGGATCCCGACATGAGATGTTATTCCTCGTTATCTTGGTATATCTTGTGCAAGCTCCCTTGTAGTTCTTGTGCAGTATATGGACACCGATTCTCGAGGAGACTTGCTCCCTTCTCGTAGAATCCCGTGTCATAACGTGTCTTGCTTGGATCCACTCTACCAGTCGAGGACGGGGAGCACTAGTCTAGATATGTAGTCATTATCCGTCTTGTTTATTCTTGTAGACCTTGAATGCTACCAATCCTACACTCTACGTAGGATTGGCTGATCAGTAGACCTTGTGCAGACCCAAGCCGGCTATATATTGTAGCTAGTACTCACACACCTAGATATATGACTCTTGATTATTGTACATGCCATGATCAGTTTACTTGCCTTGTTCTAGCTCTAGATTTACAGCTTACCTTGCCATGATACTCACATGTACATTCCATGATTTTCTTGTATATACTCTCTATTTACAGTCTTATAGCTTTTGTCATATCTTGTGAACTATTGTTAGTAGATTGTACTCGTTCCATCCTGAAGGATATGTTGACAAATATTACAGATGCTGACGAGGGAGATTATTGTACCTACTACGGTCCGGATGACGTAGTGGGCGTAGACTTGGAGACTTTGGTCCAGCAGGGCTTAGCTCCGCCTGACGAGACCTTACCACTTGCTTAGTTAGAGTAGGTCTTTTATACTGGACTTTGTCTCCAGCTACTTTTGAGACTGTTATTATTATGGATTGTATTAGAGACTTGGACTTATATATATTCTTGTGTTGGACTTGACAGGTTATTATTTTATTATCGTCTTGTTGTCTTTATCTTTCAGTCTTTACTTTGTTATCTTAGAGTTGTGGTTGAGTACTCATATATATTCATTGCTTGTCCTCCGTTCGAAGTTGACCATATTCTCGACAGGTTTTTGATATATATATAAACTGTTTAGAGTAGAAAAACCTACAGCGTTCTACGCCGTTTTTACGGTGAGGGCTGGGCGTTGTCACGTGCACGAGCCCTTATAGCGGGTGCGGGTCGTGACACGTTTTAGTGGTGGCCCACGCAGGTCCTGTAGTTGCAATTAGTGCGATGTCGTGGCGGCACTCTTCTTAGAGTGTTGATTACGAGCCTGTGTTACACATAGGAGGTAGTAGGCTAAGAGTACTCAATCACAGTAGGATCTTTCCTTGCTTATCTTGCTTACCGTCTTTGATATTGATTTACTACATTCTAGCTGTCCTCCTTTGATATTGCCTTCATGTGCCATATTGATATTTTCTTTTCAATTTGTCTCTATGATAGTTATGACTCACTCTCCTGGTGAGGAGCACGGGGAGACGGAGAGGTCCGCCACCTCTAGCGGGTAGGCTCCGGTCACTTCCCCTGCATATGGGACTTCTGTTGGGGCTCTCGGGGGTACTCCTCCGGCTACCTCGATGACAGTCCCTGGGGTTGCCGGTGCTCTTCCTGTAGTGCCGGGAGCTGTCGGGGGCGCTCTTCCTCCTCCTGCGTAGCGGATTCCTCCGCCAGTTGTAGACGTACTTCCACCTCCACCTCCTCTGCCTATAGATATGGGGCAGATGCTTACCTTCCTCCAGCAGATGCTGGAGACTCAGAGAGCCCAGGCCGAGGCTCAGCAGAGGCAGACAGACGCGATGCTTCAGGGCATGGAGGATGCCCATCAGCTGGCCCTTGCAGCCGTGGAGCAGAGGGCTCCGCATCCGGGGACGCGACCGAGGTACGGAGATATCCAGGACTTCAAGAAGCTCGGGTCCCGTGACTTCAGCGGGACCGAGGGTGTGGTCTATGCAGATGATTGGCTCGAGGATATCGAGCGACAGATGAGGGCCTTCCGCCTGGCAGACGACCTAAAGGTCGAGGCGGTAGGTTTGCAGTTGCTAGACATTGCGCGCACCTGGTTCAGAAACGAGCTAGCCCTAGCTGGAGATGGCCGTACTTGGGCAGAATTCAAGCTCCTCTTCAAGGAGAAGTTCTTTTCCTCCACGGACAAGATTGACCTGGTACGACAGTTCCAGGATCTGCAGCAGGGCAATCTATCTGTGGAGGAGTACGCAGCGGAGTTCGGCCGTCTGAGCCGATATGCAGAGTACATGGTTCGAGACCCGGAGATCAGGACGAGCCGCTTCAGGGAGGGGCTCACTTGGGATATCAAGATCCTCATTCCCTCATTCTTTGAGACTTATACCCAGATCTACGCGGAGGCCCGCAAGGTTGAGCGGGAGTGGGGCTTGAAGCCCAAGAGGGAGCGTGATCTTTTCTCGGGGGCTAGTAGCAGCGCAGGGGCTGCTAAGCGCCCTCAGCTTCAGCATCGTTCTTTCCAGCATCACCAGCCACAGGTACAGACCAGAGCACCGGTTCAGCAGCAGGTGCAGCACACTCAGCAGAGACAGGCACAGCATGGGGTTCCTTGCGGCTACTGCAAGAAGCCCGATCACATCTGGGAGGTCTGTCGGAAGAGGTTGGGCATGTGCCTCTACTGCGGGGAGGCTGGACATCAGTTGAGGGATTGTCCTGCGAACCCTCGCAGGGTAGTCCGTGGAGCGGTAGCAGCTCAGGGGGCACCGGCAAGAGTTTCTGCAGTGCAGCAGAGGGGTCCACTTCAGACCCAGCAGCAGCGGTTTGTTCAGCACCACCAGCAGCGGGGTGGTCAGGGTAGAGCCTTTGCTCTTGCAGCTGAGGAGATGGAGCCTATTGCGGATGTTGTCGCAGGTTCTATTCTGCTCGATTCTTTTCCAGCTTTAGCCTTGTTTGATTCTGGTGCTACGTACTGTTTTATGTCTGTTTTTTTTGCTCTTAGGCACAATATTATTGCTGAATATCTGGACAGGACTTGCAAGATTATGACTAGGAATGGCATCATCCTAGTTAATAATGTTTGCAAGGGGCAAATAGTTTTTTTGAGAGGCCGGGAGCTGAGTGCGTATTTGGTCGTAATGCCACTTCCGAGTTACGATGTGGTACTCGGTATGGATTGGTTGAGCATGCACCACGCTAGCATCGATTGCAGAGGGGACAGGATTCTGTTTAGGCCGCCGGGAGAGCCGGAGTATGAGTTCACCAGGGGTGTGTAGGCCTCAAAAATGAAAGTCACGCTGAGTTGATCAGAACAAGTCACACAGAGTGATCCAAGAAGCAGCACAAAAAATACGCTAAGTTCTGCCTGGCCATCTCCTTTAGAAGTCACGCAGAGACAGCTCAGCCATACGTCAGAATCATAATGACTGACAACACAGCAGTCGAGAAACGTCTCCTCGTATGCCACGTATGCACAGAATTCGAGAGATCATCGCCGTCTTTTGCGTGATTTTCGAAATCTTCCTTAGCAAGACTCACTCTTCACCAAGTTGGCGTGACTTTGGGTCTTATCTTCATTTAATGCGGCTGACAAATATAATCAATGTCAGAGATTTTGTGTCAGACGAAGCGTGCCAAATCAAGACAGCTGGCGGTTTGCGTGGATTCTGAACCTTCTTCTTCCTCAAGTTTGCATGAATTTTTGAGTTATTCTTCTCAAAGCATGCATAAATTCTGAAGTATTCTTCTTCAAAGCTTGCGTGGATTTCGCCTTCAACGAGTCTGCGTCAACGAAACTGCGTGGATTTTTTGCCTTCAGCAAGACAGCGTGGATTTCATTTCAACTGGAGTACGTGGCAGCCATGCCACCGATCTCTCTCTCGCGTGCCCAGTAACTTGCACACGACCCATGCACTAATGCCATGTGTCCAACAGTTACGGGCCACGTCCAGTAACTACCCACTAACCCTGCGTGTATTTAGAGTCTGCGTGACTTTTCAAATGCACTAGTGGTGAGGTAGTTATCTTTTCAGTTACTGTTTTGACTCTATAAATAGAGTTCTTTTTTTTATTCATTGTACAGATACATTGATATCTACTGTCAAAATTTTGAGAGCTTTTCTTCTTCGCATAGTCCAAAGGATAAAGCGATCGTCTTCTAGATCGGATTCCTACAGTTGTAATTTTCTCAGATACAAAATAAATAAAGTGAATTTATTTATGGAAAACAAATTGGCGACTCTGCTGGGGAAAACCATCTCCTCTTCTGAGATGGTAACAACTCAATGCGATACTTCGTCTATCGGCTCGACGAAGAAGGTGATGACGATCAAATTCGATCAACTCGCCTATGAAGAAATGCAGCGGGCTAAGGGTGGCAAGCCCATTCCAGCCTCCATTATCACTGCCAAGTCGAAGGGACACTCTGTCTATGTCCCTAAGAATCAGTTGGCAGTCAATGGTGAAGTCTCTGCCACAGTGTCTACTCCTAACACTGGCAAGAACTCCATTGCAAGCACGCACACTCTTGTGCGCTCGAAGATGACAGTAACTAAAAGTCACGTTGACAGTACTGGCTCCTTAGCCGAATCTGTTCCAGCGTGCAAATTCAATTCTAAAAGTCACGCTGACAGTACTGGCTCTTTAGCCGAATCTGTTCCAGTGTGCAAATTCAATTCTAAAAGTCACGCTGACAGTACTGGCTCTTTAGCCAAATCTGTTCCAGTGTGCAAATTCAACTCTAAAAGTCACGCTGATAGTACTGGCTCCTTAGCCAAATCTATTCCAGTGTGCAACCCCACATTCAAAAGTCACGCTGACAGTATTGTCTCCTTAGCCAAATCTGTTTCAGCGTGTAATTCTAAAATCAAAAGTCACGCTAATAGCTCTGGTTCTTTAACCAAGTCTGTTTCAGCGTGTATTTCATCAGAGAAGAATAACTCCTTAGTTATCTCTTCTTCTTCACCGAGTTCTACTAGAACTGGGGGTGGTCTTCCACACAAAGTCCCTTCGAAAAGGAATAACTCTTTAGTTGTTTCTTCTGCTCCTGTAGTTTTTACTCCAGGAACAGCTTTGACTGATACTTTTGTTAGTCAAAGGAAAGGAGATGGTCTTTTGACTACTCTTCCTTCTGGACATTCTATGTCTCAACATCTGAATGAGTCTAAGAAGAAACATTCCTTAATGTCTTCTTCTTTGATTTCTTCAAATTGGGCACAGAATCTGTCCATTAAAGAGGGTCTATTACCAACTCCTAATCAAGGGAGTGGTTTAACTCTTCCTTCTCTGCAAATATCCAGATCAATGGAAGGAAAACTCCATGTTTCCAAAATTAATATGTTACCTTCCACTGATTTAAGAACAAAACTCAGCACTTCTGGTGTTAAGAAACCATACCAATTGGATATGAAGATAAAAGATCCAGATGCAGAGTATGCAAGAAATTATGTGGCTCACATTAATCACTCTTTGTATAATCAAAAGCCATCAAGACCCAAGAACAGGAAGTATACTCCTCAATCTTCACAAACAGATTTACGAGAATATCTTCAACAGAAGAGAAGGAGTAATTCTATATCAAAGGAACATGCTGAATGTGACTTCTATCCAAGAGTCATAATTCAGTACAGATGTGAATCAACAGTTCAAGACCATGGTGATCATACTGAATGTGACTTCCAGCCAAGAGTCACAATGCAATGCAGATGTCAAAATAAACGACAGTCTGTCTTTAATAGGATTCAGTATAAACCTATGCCTGATGAAGATGAGCCTTTGTTTGCCTCTGTCAACATGACTTCTCGGGACACCGGGGGTAGAGTTGATAGTCCAGATGGAGTATATAAAAATACCAGAGCAAGAGTCCTGGCTTCTAGTCAAAGAAATTTGATCCCTGAAATTGATTCTGAATTTCTTGGAGAATCTAACTTCCCACCTCTTCCTACTGGGGGTAATTCTCCTATAGTTGACTTTGATACACGAAGCAATGATTCAGAGCATACAACATCTACCAGTTCATCAATAATCTCTCATACAGTCACGACTTACATGGTTGATGGGAATACTGATGAACCCTCTTCTTCCCTGACTCCTCAAGATCAAAGAATTGCTTCTTTGGAACAGCAAATGAAATCTATGACTGACACAATGAAGTCAATGTATGAACTCATGACAGCTCAGTTGCAAAATCGACAGACTGTATCAGATGCCATACCAGTTGATACTGATATAAGTCCAGTACAAGTTCCTCCAGCAGTACAATCCAATACTCCTGGACCTGCTCAACCAAATCCTAGTCTCTCTGGAGCTGGGGGTAGTGCTTACAATGCTGTTCCTCCTCCTAACTATTCTCTACAAGCCACAACTCCACAATCTTCGGGAGTTGTCTCTGAGGAATTGAAAAATCTCAAAACTCAATTCGAGGCATTCAAACAGAAGGATGGTTTACAAAGGTTAGGCATCAAGCAGCCTTATCCGATAGAATGGAAGCAAGTATCATATCCTCCTAAATACAAGCCTCATACTATCTCATTCTATGATGGAACCACTTCTCCAAGTCAGTTTATCAATCACTTTGAAGTAATGACTGATCAATTACAACCAAGTGATGCCCTCCTTACTCGGGTATTTATTGGATGTCTCAAGGGAACGGCTTATGAATGGTATAGAAGTCTCCCAGATGGGAGTATTACCTCATTTGCTGGTTTCAAACAGATGTTTCTTGAAAGGTTCTATGAAGGGCTTAATGACATGACTATGTCTGCTCTTATTAGAATCAAGCAGAAAAATAATGAATCTACAGAGGAATATATTGAACGGTTTCGAAGAGAAGCTCTGAAGATGCCTTTTGGAACTCCTGATGCTGTCACCATTGACACGTGCAAATCAAACTTGTTGCCAATCATCAGTATGTGGACAGGGTCCACTCAATTTCAAGATTGGCCTTCCTTCATAGTTAGTGCTAAAGCTGCAGAAATCAGTGCTGAAACCTTCAAAGGTTTAGGAGTGCACATGACTCCTAAAGAAACAGGACAAGGGGCTAACAATAAAAATAATGCTCGCAAAGGAAAAGAAACTCTAGAAGTTAATCTTCAGAGCAAAGATGCATCGAATGTTCAAACTCCTGCCTCTACAACTCAACAATCAAGAACACCTCGTCCCAGAGAAGAATATTCTTTTGATGACGATGATGTCCTTGGTATCTTTGAATGTCTGCTGAAAGGTAATAAAATACAATTACCAGAGATCAAGAAACCTGATGAAGCTGGTAAAACAGATCATCCTAAATACTGTCCATATCACAGAATGCTGGGTCATACAATTCGTACATGTTATGTATTGAAAGGAAAGATCCAAGAAATGATTAAATCTGGAGCTATCTCTCTTACTCCAAAAGAGAAGACCGTCACCTCCAACGTCGTCTCTATGCAATTTGGAAATTTCCCTTCTTAACTCCTTGAAAGTGGGATTATTCCTATTCCCAAGGCAACTCTTGACATAGTGAATCTTCCTCCTCCACAGTTTGAAGGATTAGTGCCAATCACTTTGGAAACAGGAGAAATCATGTGGATCCATCCTGATCTAGTGGCAGATTTTGAATCGCCTTCTCCTCAAAAGATTTCTTCTCAAAAATCCAAGAAGGCTGGAAAGATCAAGTCATGTCATATGACTTCTCTTGAGTCTACTTCTGACACAGAGCCAAAAGATAAAGAAGAAGCACTTGTTAGTGCTACTCGAACGAGAAAACCTTACCTAAAGGATTATTCTAAAAATCCTGAAGATCCTACTGATATCCCTTCAGATGCTAAAGATGCTCCTAATGTTCCTCCCGAGGAAGAACCATCTACTGAACCTGTTCCTCCCAAGCCTACGGCTCTGGGGAAAGGAAAACAACAGGCTCGGTTTGATAAGCCAATCAAGAAGTCTTCTCCTCTTGGACTTCAGAAGCCTTACAACTTCGACATTTTGGCTCAGCTTGCTAATACTCCCGCTAGAATGTCCCTTTTTGAACTTCTACGTCTTTTCAAAGAGACTCGGGAGACGTTAAGTGAAGCACTTCTACAAGCTGACTCTTGTCTTGCACAATTGAAGAAGCCGGATGCGGAACCTGCCACTTGCTTACATTGCAACAGTGTACTGGAGATTATCCCAAATATCACCTTTACACAAGACGACATGTTACTGGAGGATAATCGACATGATCGACCTCTCTACTACACTGGTTATATTGATACGATGAAGATAGATCGTATTCTCATTGACCCAGGGTCTGCTATAAGCATAATGCCAAAGAGTTTGTTGGATGAACTAAAAATTCCTCTTCACAAACTCTCCAAGACGGTTACTACTATCTTGGGATTCAATCAAAGCCGAAGTGAGCCTTTGGGAAAGATTCATCTGAAGCTTCAGATAGGTGATTTCAGATCTAAAGTCACTTTCTATGTGATCGAGATCGCGGGATCCTATAATCTTCTTCTGGGGAGGCCCTTTCTTCATGAAAATAATGTGGTGCCATCTACTCTTCATCAATGTTTTAAGTACATTGATAGCAATGGAAGAGTACAAAAAGAAGTTGCTGATATAAATCCCTTCCATGGGGTTGAAGCTTATTTCAATGATTCCCGAATGTATAAAGAAGAATATACAAGGATCATACAAGCTATGGAGAAAGAAGATGCACAAAGTGAGACTTTAATAATCCCTGTTAAATGTCGAACTACTCAGCAATAATCTCCTAAACCCTCTGGAGAAGATTCTTTCATTATTCCAGTGAGTGGACGGATTTCTCCGTTACCTCAGTCATCTACTCAGAATACACTGATCATTCCTGTCAGTGGGCGTACTACAGTTCCTGTACCTTCACAAGATACTCTGCTAATTCCAGTTGGAGGGCGGACTACTCTTCCTACTCAAACTTCAAGGGAGCTCACCTCTTCTGAGCCATTTGTTATCGATCTTAATCGAAACAAAGCTTCTTCTTCTTCTCCTTTAGTCATTGACTTGGCTAAAATCTCTAAGGCTCAACCTTCTCCCAATGTAAATATTGCTGCTTTTACATTTAATGAAAAGTCTCCACCTTTGCAGTACGTTGATGTGTGTAATTATGTTCATAGTTATTTATATCTGTTAGATGACTTGAACACAATAACCATAGGAGTTGTACAGACTGTTCATACAGATGTATCTCTAGAACCTGTACAATCTTCATACTTTCTAGTTCCCAGCAGAAAGCTAGGAGACATTCCGATATTCTTCTACAAAGGGCCTCAAAATCCTTCTGATCTTGAAGATGATGACAAAAATGATGATACTGGAAGATTACAACTACGTCGTTATAGTCAGCAATCTAGAGACATCATCAAAAATATGGGCTATGACTTCAAGACTGGCCTTAATAATGGAAAAGGAAGAAAAATGCCTGTCCGGATTCCTCCTTTGAAATATGGAAGGACGAAATGCGGATTGGGCTATACTGCTCCTACTCCTTTCATCAACATTATCCATGAAGATCTTGAGTCTGACGAAGATAAGAGATCTGATTCTTCTAGTACCACTTCTTGGGATTCCGATACGAGTATCGGTGACTTCTACTGCAACATTCTGTCTTCCAATATGGTTTCCATTGACCATTCTGAAGAAAGTGATGAAGACGAAGAAGAGTTTGAAATCTCACCTGAATCAGAACAGTGGGCCCAAAGATTAGATAATCAATGGGAGTTCCGTTTCGAACAAAAAGAACCTCCGACTGAAGATAAACTTGTTCAAATAGATGTTGGTGAAGAGGGGTCTCCCAAACCAATATTCATCAGTGAAAGTCTTTCAGAAACTGATAAGAAAGATATGATCAAACTCATTCGTGATTACATCGATGTCTTTGCTTGGAGTTATGAAGATATGCCAGGGCTTGATCCTCAAATTGCAACTCACAAGCTCAACATCTTGCCGAATGCTAAACCGGTCAAACAACAACAGCGACGATTTCGTCCGGACATCATGGATGCAATTGAAGCTGAAGTCAATAAACTCATTACATCTGGGTTTATTAGAGAGGAACAACATCCCGATTGGGTGGCTAATATTGTTCCTGTTCTTAAAAAGACTGGCAAGATCAGAGTATGCATAGACTTTCGCGATCTCAATGCGGCATGTCCTAAAGACGAATTCCCTCTACCAATCACTGATGTCATGGTTGATAATACCTGTGGATTTGAACGAATGTCATTCATGGACGGGTATTCTGGGTATAATCAGATCAAAATGTTCCCAGAAGACGAGAAGCACACTTCTTTCAGAACGCCGATTGGTACATACTGTTATACAGTTATGCCATTCGGTCTCAAGAATGCAGGAGCAACTTATCAACGAGCTATGAGTACTATATTCCGTGAACATTTGCGAAAAACAGTCGAATGCTATGTTGATGATATTGCAGTCAAAAGTCGACAAAAGGAGGATCATATCCAAGATTTGAAGACTATATTTGATCTAATGCGTAAGCATCAATTAAAGATGAACCCTATTAAGTCCTTCTTAGGCGTCTCTAGTGGTAAATTTCTCGGCTTCGTCATTACCTCTAAAGGTATACACGTGAATCCCGAGAAGATCAAAGCCATCCAAGAGATGCGTCCTCCACGCACCTTAAAAGAGCTACGAGGATTTCAAGGAAGAATTGCTTATATCAGGAGATTTATCTCTAATTTATCAGGACGCTGCAGACCATTCAACAAACTTATGAAGAAAGGTGTCTCTTTTGTCTGGAATGATGAATGTCAGAAAGCATTCGATGATATAAAACAATATCTGATGAGCCCTCCAGTATTGGTACCTCCCGTCTCAGGAATACCGTTCCTCCTCTATACTCGAGCAATGAGTCATTCATTGGGTGCATTACTCGCTCAAAAGAATCAAAATGGCCATGAACAAGCCATTTATTATCTCAGCCGCACTATGACCGGAGCTGAACCTCGATATTCACCAGTTGAAAAAGAATGTCTAGCCTTGATGTTTGCTGTCCAAAAGACACGTCATTATATCATTGGTCAGACTATTCATGTCATCTCCAGGATCAATCCTATACGGATCATGATGAAGAAACCCAGTGTTTTGAATTCTCGATTGGCTAACTGGGGAATCCTACTTGCTCAGTATGATATGCACTATATTCCTCAGAAATCAGTCAAGGGACAAGCTTTAGCTGATTTTTTGGCTGCTCACTCAATTCCAGAAAATTCAAAACTCTATGATGAAATCCCAGATAAAGTCCTAGATTCAAATCAAATTGCTGAAGAAGATCCTACTTGGCGTCTATTCTTTGATGGAGCGTCAAGAATTGGTCCTAATGGCGATATTGTTGCTGGAGTTGGAATTGTTCTTGTATCGCCAGAAGGTCTTGCCATCCAAAGAGCTTATTCTCTCGATCAGCCATGTTCAAACAATGTAGCTGAGTACAACGCATTGCTTATTGGTCTTCAACTCGCTAAACATCTGAATATTCAACATTTGGAGGCGTATGGAGACTCTAAACTTATTGTCAATCAGATCAGGGGTACTTATGAAGTTCGCCATCAAGATCTGGTTCCTTATCATAGAGTGGCCATATCTATGGCCTCATCATTTAAGGAATTCTTCATTGAACATGTTAGGCGAGCATGTAACACAGAAGCTGATGCCCTTGCTAATCTTGCAGCGGTGCTGGCTATCCCAATCAGACGGCAACAAATGATTGTTGTTCATAGTCGAGAATTATTTCATCTTGAAAATAACCTGACTCTAGGACTTCCAGTTGACATTGAAGAATCAACATCTCATGACGTCAACACAACAAGAGGATTTGGATTTAGTCGTAAATCGATATCATCTTCATCCGATTCCAGCATGGAATTCATCTTCAGTAACTCGACTGAGAATCAGAATACGGATAAAGATTGGAGACTTCCTTTCTTAGATCTTGTATTGTATGATATTCTTCCGGACGATCCGAGTGAGGCAGCATCTATCAGACGACGATCACTCAGATTCTATTACAATCATACAACAAAGACCTTATATCGTCGAGCTTATGATGGTTTACTCCTTCGGTGCATTGCCGGTGATGAAGCCCAACAAGTTATTCGTGAAGCACATGATGGAATTTGTGGAGCGCATCAACCTGGGCCAAAACTTCAAGACCGTATTCGACGGATGGGTTATTATTGGCCAACTATGGTATCAGATGCCATTGAATATGCAAGGAAATGCAAAGCTTGCCAAATCCATGCGGATTTTATACATCAACCTTCGGAATTTCTACATCCGACGGCAGCATCATGGCCCTTCGAAGCTTGGGGCATGGACATTGTCGGCCCGATCAATCCTCCATCATCTAAAGGTCATCGGTTCATTCTCGCAATAACCGATTACTTCTCCAAATGGGCCGAAGCTATTCCTTTATCTGAAGTTAAGACGTCTAATGTCATCAGCTTTATTAAGCACCATGTCATCTACAGATTTGGTGTTCCTCGACGCATTGTTCATGATAACGGACCACAGTTCGTCAGCCAGAAATTTACTCGATTCTGTGACGATCACCGGATCAATAATGTTGCTTCTACCGCATATAATCCAGCAGCTAACGGATTAGCAGAAGCTTTCAACAAGACTATCATCAAACTCCTAAAGACGTTTGTCTCCACTAACAAACGTAATTGGAGTGACAAGCTCGGGGAATGCTTGTGGGCTTATCGCACTACAGTCCGTAATGCTACTAAGTGTACACCTTTCTCTCTGGTGTATGGATCTGAGGTTGTTCTCCCATTAGAGATTCAAATTCCTTCTTTAAGGATAGCAATCGCTAATGAACTCACTGCCGAAAATAATGATCGGCTTCGACTTCAAGAATTGGAGGCTCTGGATGAAAAACAGTTATCTGCTCAACAGAATATTGAATTCTATCAAGCTAGAATTTCAAGGGCTTTTAACAAGAAAGTCAGAATTCGAACATTTCAGAAAGGAGAACTTGTGCTTACTGTCAGACGCCCGATGACTATGACACACATGAGTAAGGGCAAGTTTGATGCAAAATGGGAAGGTCCATTCATTGTCAATAAGATCTTTTCTAATGGGGCTTATCAACTCACTACTCTAGATGGTAAAGCCACTATGATGCCCATCAACGGCAAATTCTTGAAGAAGTACTACGTCTGATATTTCTATCAAAATTGTCCTCCCATCACTCTCCAGCTGTTTCATTGTTCTTTCCGAAGAATCATTCTGATATCTATTATCCCCAGTGGAGATAGGTATTCTACTTTGTATCATTTTCTCAACAAATTTGATATCCAAAAAATCATGTCCACATTACCTCTGAATTTTCTATCTCAATATCATATTTATGAAAATGATATTTAGTCTTTCTGATTTCTGAGTCAAAAGATCAATGAAAAAAGACAAAACAGAAAAGTGCAACAAAAGCGTAGAAAGTTACGCCCTATTTTCCAGAGCGGCTAAGTTTGATGCCTAACTCCTCTACGCTCTTAACTCCCAGGCGATGCAATAGAGTCTCGAGCATTTCACGCTTCTCCATAAGGCTCCGCCCATCAGAAGAAGACGAGCCATCCAATCCAAAGTAGCTCAAAAGATTTTTGGCTAGCTGCGTGGAGTCATCCTTGAGCTCGATGACGACAGGTTCGGGTTCTTTGCCCCCAAAAGTGGGGTCACCATGGGAACAAAAGCCCAACTTGCGTGCTTCCTCTTCGGCTGCTTCCTTTGGGGTCATATTTTCGAGAGATGAAGTCAAAACTGAGAATCACTCCCTGTCTATATAACAGATCTCGTCGACAGTTCATATTCCACCATAAATTGGACGCAATCAGTCTCGGAGAACGAAGAGTCATTATGACATTTAATAAGTTCATTTGGATGTTTTCAAAGAACTTCGAAGTCTTTTCGACTTCCGAAAATTTTTGGAGTCATCTCAGCGTGACTTTAACTCCTTTTCATCATCTCTATTTTTAAAGTATTTCGAAAATATTTTATCATTTTTTCGAAAACTTTGAAGGGGGTTTTGTAGGCCTCAAAAATGAAAGTCACGCTGAGTTGATCAGAACAAATCACACAGAGTGATCCAAGAAGCAGCACAAAAAATATGCTAAGTTCTGCCTGGCCATCTCCTTTAGAAGTCACGCAGAGACAGCTCAGCCATACGTCAGAATCATAATGACTGACAACACAGCAGTCGAGAAACGTCTCCTCGTATGCTACGTATGCACAGAATTCGAGAGATCATCGCCGTCTTTTGCGTAATTTTCGAAATCTTCCTTAGCAAGACTCACTCTTCACCAAGTTGGCGTGACTTTGGGTCTTATCTTCATTTAATGCGGCTGACAAATATAATCAATGTCAGAGATTTTGTGTCAGACGAAGCGTGCCAAATCAAGACAGCTGGCGGTTTGCGTGGATTCTGAACCTTCTCCTTCCTCAAGTTTGCGTGGATTTTTGAGTTATTCTTCTCAAAGCATGCGTAAATTCTGAAGTATTCTTCTTCAAAGCTTGCGTGGATTTCGCCTTCAACGAGTCTGCGTCAACGAAACTGCGTGGATTTTTTGCCTTCAGCAAGACAGCGTGGATTTCATTTCAACTGGAGTACGTGGCAGCCATGCCACCGATCTCTCTCTCGCGTGCCCAGTAACTTGCACACGACCCATGCACTAATGCCATGTGTCCAACAGTTACGGGCCACGTCCAGTAACTACTCACTAACCCTGCGTGTATTTAGAGTCTGCGTGACTTTTCAAATGCACTAGTGGTGAGGTAGTTATCTTTTCAGTTACTGTTTTGACTCTATAAATAGAGTTCTTTTTTTATTCATTGTACAGATACATTGATATCTACTGTCAAAATTTTGAGAGCTTTTCTTCTTCGCATAGTCCAAAGGATAAAGCGATCGTCTTCTAGATCGGATTCCTACAGTTGTAATTTTCTCAGATACAAAATAAATAAAGTGAATTTATTTATGGAAAATAGGGTACAGTGGAGCAGGGAGATGGATTTTGCGGAGCGTTGTTGGCGGGGCCGGTGTTGCCACATCCACTTATTGCTGAGTTCTTGGATGTCTTTTCCGAGGAGCTGCCCGGGATGCCGCCAGATCGTGATGTTGAGTTTTCTATAGACCTAGTGCCGGGCACTGAGCCTATCTCCCAGCATGTCTATAGAATCAACAATAGCGAGTTAGCGGAGCTGAAGAAGCAGGTCGACGAGCTGGAGGACAAGGGCTTTATTCGATCTAGCTCTTCACCTTGGGGCGCGCCAGTTCTTTTCGTCCCCAAGAAGGATGGTACGGTACGTCTGTGTATTGATTACAGGGCGCTCAACAACCTTACCATCAAGAACAAATATCCTTTGCCAAGGATTGATGACTTGTTCGACCAGTTGAGCGGGGCGAGAGTGTTCTCGAAGATCGACTTGCGCACCGGGTACCATCAGCTGAAGGTGAAGCGGGATGATATTCCGAAGACTGCCTTTCGGACTCGCTATGGCCAGTATGAGTATACCGTCATGCCGTTTGGGTTGACCAATGCCCTGGCGGTATTCATGAACTTGATGAACAAGGTATTTCATCAGTACCTTGACAAGTTCGTGGTGGTCTTCATTGATGACGTCCTTATCTATTCGAAGACGCCAGAGGAGCACGAGGAGCACCTGAGGATTGTGTTGGACACTCTCAGGAGGGAGCAGCTGTATGGGAAGCTGTCCAAGTGTGAGTTCTTCTTGGATCGCATGGAGTTCCTAGGCCATGTTGTCTCTGGCGAGGGGATTTCAGTGGATCCGAAGAAGATTTCTGCGGTGGAGTCCTGGTCTACGCCGAGCTCTGTAGCAGAGGTTTGGAGTTTTCTGGGTCTGGCAGGTTATTACCGAAGGTTCGTGCATGACTTTTCCAGGATTGCCCAGCCGATGACCCGTCTTACCAGGAAGGACGAGGAGTTTGTTTGGTCCGAGGAGTGCTAGGCCGCCTTCGAGAAGCTGAAGGCGAGGTTGACTATAACTCATATCTTGACGCTGCCATTTGGATCTGGTGGTTATACGATCTACAGTGATGCTTCAGGACGGGGTTTGGGTTGTGTGCTTCAGCAGCACGGGAAGGTAATTGCTTATGCATCTAGGCAGTTACGTCCTCATGAGAGGAATTACCCTACCCACGATCTGGAGCTGGCAGCGGTCATCTTTGCTTTGAAGCTGTGGAAATACTATCTGTACGGAGAGCGTATGGAGATCTATACTGACCACAAGAGCTTGAAGTACGTGTTTACCCAAAAGGAGCTGAATATGAGGCAGAGGCGATGGTTAGAGCTGTTGAAGGATTTTGATATATCCTTACAGTACCATCCGGGGAAGGCCAACGTGGTCGCGGATGCTTTGAGCAGGTATCCCGTGGCCATGTGTTTGACGATGGATCGTCACCTTCTGGCAGATCTGGAGAGCTTGGGCATAGAGGTGATAGTTCCTGGGTTCGAGGAGCAGATGTGGGGTCTGCAGGTGCAGTCAGAGCTGATGGAGAGAGTCAGGACAGCTCAGTTTGAGGATGAGGCTCTGAGGGTCATCAGGGAGCAGGTCCAGACAGGACTGTTGGATGAGTTCTCTATAGCAGGGGATGGGTCGTTGAGGCATGGTACCAGATTGTGCGTGCCGAGCGGAGGACTTCGGGAGGAGGTTCTTCAGGAGGTGCACCGTTCTCAGTACTCTATGCATCCAGGGGCCAACAAGATGTATAGAGACTTGAGACAGCATGTTTGGTGGTATGGCATGAAACGTGAGGTGGCTTAGTTCGTGTCGAGATGCTTGGTGTGCCAGCAGGTGAAGGCCGGGAGGCAGAGACCCTGTGGATTGCTCCAGCCACTACCCATTCCTGAGTGGAAGTGGGAGCATATCACTATGGACTTTGTATCTGGGCTTCCGCGCTCTCTAGGAGGGATGGATGCGATTTGGGTCATTGTTGATCGATTGACCAAATCGTCCCACTTTTTGCCTTTCAAAGTGGATTTGTCGACGGAGAGGTTGGCCGAGATGTACGTGCGACAGATAGTCCGATTACACGGGGTTCCAGTGAGTATAGTCTCGGATCGGGACAACCGATTCACTTCCCACTTCTGGCGGAGTTTGCAGCTTAGCTTGGGCACATCGCTCAAGTTCAGTACCGCATACCACCCCCAGACAGACGGGCAGTCGGAGAGGACGATTCAGACCCTCGAGGATATGCTGCGTACCTGTGTCTTGGACTTCGGAGGATCTTGGGAGGATCACCTTCACTTGGTAGAGTTTGCTTACAACAACAGCTACCAAGCCAGTATAGAGATGTCACCTTTCGAGGCTCTATACGGACGGATGTGCCGTACTCCCTTGTCTTGGGATGATGTCGGCGAGATGGTTTTGCTTGGCCCTGAGATGTTGGTGGATGCTGCAGAGAAGGTCAGGGTTATCAGAGATCGACTTCGGGTGGCACAGGATAGGCAGCGGCATTGGGCCGATAGCCACCGGAGGCCGTTGGAGTTTGAGGTATATTCTAGATTTTTCTAGTATTTGAGTCTGATTGTGATTGTTTTAGATCAAGTTCTAAGTCTTGTGTTTTGTTCTAGGTTGGTGATCTTGTGTTTCTGCGGATTTCTTCGACGCGTGGTACGATTCGTTTTGGTGGCGGCGGGAAGCTTAGCCCACGATACATCGGACCATTCCGTATCTTGGGCAGGGTCGGTGCAGTGGCTTACCGACTGGAGTTACCGTCCGCACTAGAGGGAGTGCACTGCGTGTTCCACGTGTCACAGCTGAGACGGTACGTGGCAGATCCCAGTCACGTCTTGGACCACTCAGAGATCGAAGTGGGACCGACACTCAGCTATCCAGAAAAGCCGGTCGAGATCTTGGACCGAAGAGAGAAGGTGCTCCGGAACCAGGTCATTCCCTTGGTTCGCGTTGCATGGAGACACCACTCTCCAGGTGAGTCCACCTGGGAGAGGGAGGACGACATGCGGGAGCGATTCCCATATCTCTTCGAGCCTTGAGGTAAAATTCTTTCTTTTTCTTCCTTGTTCTGTTCATGATTGATGTGTTAGTTCTCATTCAATTTCGAGGACAAATTTTTTTTAAGGAGGGTAGATTTGTCACCCCCAGTTTTCAAATTAGGAATATTTTCGTCATTTTTCAAGTTTTATAATTTTTAGGAATTTTTATTTATTTTATGTGATTTTTTGGGATTTATTTGGTTTGGTTTGGATTTTATCTAATTCGGACTCAAATTGGAGACCCGGGTAGCCTGGACCCTAGCGGGACCCACATACTAGCTGGACTTGGCCCACATACCATCATAATTAGGTTAGAAATCATAAACCCAACTTCCATGGCTTAATTAG
>JANAVB010006199.1:7265414-7287914 GCA_029216955.1 Iris pallida | reverse complement strand
GTTGACATACCATACCATATTACAGGCGAGTACATTCTCTGACACTTTTCCAATTTACGATGATTGTTATAATTCATGTAATTAGTGTAGATATGCTTGTTCTAGACACATTGGTCACACGGATTGGTATTCATGGATCCCGACATGAGATGTTATTCCTCGTTATCTTGGTATATCTTGTGCAAGCTCGCTTGTAGTTCTTGTGCAGTATATGGACACCGATTCTCGAGGAGACTTGCTCCCTTCTCGTAGAATCCCGTGTCATAACGTGTCTTGCTTGGATCCACTCTACCAGTCAGGGACGGGGAGCACTAGTCTAGATATGTGGTCATTATCCGTCTTGTTTATTCTTGTAGACCTTGAATGCTGCCAATCCTACACTCCACGTAGGATTGACTGATCAGTAGACCTTGTGCAGACCCAAGCCGGCCACATATTGTAGCTAGTACTCACACACCTAGATATATGACTCTTGATTATTGTACATGCCATGATCAGTTTACTTGCCTTGTTCTAGCTCTAGATTTACAGCTTATCTTGCCATGATACTCACATGTACATTCCATGGTTTTCTTGTATATACTCTCTATTTACAGTCTTATAGCTTTTGTCATATCTTGTGAACTGTTGTTAGTAGATTGTACTCGTTCCATCCTGACAGGATATGTTGACAAATATTACAGATGCTGACGAGGGAGATTATTGTACCTACTACGGTCCGGATGACGTAGTGGGCGTAGACTTGGAGACTTTGGTCCAGCAGGGCTTAGCTCCGCCTGACGAGACCTTACCACTTGCTTAGTTAGAGTAGGTCTTTTATACTGGACTTTGTCTCCAGCTACTTTTGAGACTGTTATTATTATGGATTGTATTAGAGACTTGGACTTGTATATATTCTTGTGTTGGACTTGACAGGTTATTATTTTATTATCGTCTTGTTGTCTTTATCTTTCAGTCTTTACTTTGTTATCTTAGAGCTGTGATTGAGTACTCATATATATTCATTGCTTGTCATCCGTTCGGAGTTGACCATATTCTCGACAGGTTTTTGATATATATATATATATATAAACTGTTTAGAGTAGAAAAACCTACAGCGTTCCACGCCGTTTTTTACGGTGAGGGCTGGGCGTTGTCACGTGCACGTGCCCTTATAGCGGGTGCGGGTCGTGACAAGGAGCGTGCTACGTGAAGGGAGGCAACGTTCTTGTATTTTGAAGCTTCGTCCGTGCGGTCGAAGCTTGGATCAAACCTTTTGAGGACTCTGCTGTTGAAGATCAGAAGACAGATGGAGCGACTTCCCACCATCCCAGGTGGTTTTGTAATTCTGGTTGTATAATCAAGGGATGAATGTATGTAATGGCTATCTCATCGACGTTCATTTTGTAATGGAGTCAGTTTGTAAAAAGCCCACGCGGCGCCCTTATATCGAGTCTGTAATATGATGTTCATTATCAATAAAGCTTAAGTTTTCTTCTTTATAATGTGTGTTCAATTTTACTTTGCGTATTCTTTTATTATTGTGTTTCGGATAACCTTATGACTATGCCTTGTGCGAGCGCAACTTAGGCTTGCACGACATCACGCCCGGGGGACGACTACCGATTCTACGGATTCGGGGCGTGACAGGTTGTTGAAGAGGGGGGAGGGTATTTTAGAAAAATAAAAATTTCAGGATATTAAGTTACATATTTTCAAAGTTTAAGGTATCAAGTTGCCAAACACGAATAGTTGAGGGTATCAAGTTAAAATTTAGCCCAAATAAAATTAATCATTATTATTATTTTAAAAATTAATTTTTTATAACTAATATTTAGTTATTATTTTTATAAAAAATTAACTAATAGTTAGTTATCGTAATTATAATTTAAATTAATATTTATTAATTAATAGTTTTATTATTTAATATTTTATAATAATCTCAATTAACAATTTATAACTTTATTAATCATATTATAATCTTAATAGCAGCAAAATAACACGTCGGCGGATGCGGGCCGGCGAGCGCGACCGGACGCGGGTGGGCACAACCAGACGCGGGCGGGTGGGCGCGACCAGGGGTGGGCGTGGGCGAGCAGCTGCTGCGGACGCCGGCTGCTGGGTGCGGCCGGGCACGGGTGGGCACGACTAGGCGCGGGAGGGCGGGCGAGCAGTGGCGGCTGAGGCAGGCACGGGGACGGGTGGCGCGGGCGGGTGGCTGCGGTGGGCGCGGGGAGCGGCTGCGGTAGACGCGGGCCGGCGCGACCAGGCACGGGAGTTGGATATATTATTTTATTTATTTATTATTTTATTATTAATATTTAATATTTTATTTATATTAAATATTTTATTAATTAATTAATATTTTATTTATTTATAATAATTAATTAATATTTTATTAATTAATTAATTAATATTTAATAGGCACGGGAGTTGGATATAATAATTAATTAATATTTTATTTATTTATTATTTTTATTATTTTATTAATTAATATATTATTATTATAATTATAGTTTACAAAATTCTATGTTTGGTTGGAGTTGGATTTGAATTTGGATTTGGATTTGGAAATTCATGATTTGGATTTGGATTTGGATTTTGGATTTCCAAATCCAAATTCAAATCCTTGCTACATGAAGAATACATCCTCGATACTGTTGGTGAAGGGTGTCAGGACTTCATGGGTACTGACCAAGAAAACAGAAGGGTAGCAGAATCACTGAACCTTGCTTCAGTTGCTTGGTACAATTGATTAATGAAGGGGGAATGTTTGCTTATGGATAAGAGCTTCAGATGATCATAAAAGTAAAAGAAAAAGTATAGCTGTATACTGTCCTGTCCAGTTCAGAAGATTGAGCACAGGCAGAAATCTGCATAATACAGTAGGCAATGGGTTACTATTCTTTGCTTATAATTTTCTAGCTAAATTATGCATCACAACTATAGCGTTCAAATTTTTTTGGTACCTTAATTTTTATTTTGGCATCCAAAATTTATAATTTATTTTTTTGAAGCATCTTTAGTCAATTTTTTAAGCACATCGGGACAACTTCAAAAGAATATATTGTAGTATGAAAGCGTAATTTAAATACTATATTCTTTTGAAATGGTCTTGATGTGGTTCAAAAATTAACAAAAGGTGCTAAAAAGAGCAATTTATAAAATTGAGTTTTCAAAATCGAGTAGTGGAAAGTTAAGATGTAACGTCCGAATAATATAGTTGGAATGCTATTAGGATAATTTAGCCTAACTTTCCTTTAGGGTCTGCTTGGTAACGGTGTTTTCACCGGTTTTGGGATGTTTTTGAACCGACCGTTTATGAAAACTTTTGTTTGTTAAAATTTTTGAGGCACCGGTTTTGGCCGGCTCAAAAATCCTCCCAAACCGGTGTAATATAATTTGGGTGGCTTTATAAACACCCCAATTCGGTGGGTTTTGAGGGGTTTTATTATTTTATTTCATTTATATCCTCACAAAAAATATATAATTATAACTACTAATATCCTTCCCTATTTAATTTTATTCGTGTAAAAAAAACTTTCAGAACCGCTCGTTAGTGAATTACCAAGCATGAATTAGACTGGTTTAAAAACTGTTACTTAAAAATTATCCATAACCGCTCATAACCGGTACTCTAAAAATATCTCATAACCGCTATCCCACAATTGCCAAGCAGACCCTTACGCTCTTAAAAAAAAAAAAAAAAAAAAAAAAAAAGAAAAAAAAGAAAAAACCACTTGGGTATTAGTGGATTTACAGATTTCATTGAAATAGTGAAACCCAAAACTGAGAAATACCAAAAGAATATGAAGACTACTTGCAACATGAAAATACAAACGGAAGTGCTACACTTAAGAGAGAATCCATTAAGAAAGATCCAGAAAGTGGAAAACGGTAATCCCTCCCTCGTGCAGTTTTCAACTGTAATTATCACTGATCCAAGTAATCAAGCAGACATTTAAGAAATCCATTTCACTAGTCCTGCCCGGAAAATCAAATTGATTCCTACTACACAAATAGTTCTTTATTCCTTCCCTCGATTTCAACAATCTTATTTTAATTATATACACGGCACCACGGTTGGCTGAAAGCTAGTCTTAGCTATTTCTGGGAGAAACTTTGATACAGTAGGAATATCAAAGTTTTGATACCCCTATGTATGACATGTGGGCCCTCTCAAAATTTATGTGTATATATATGTGTACACGTTTTACAAAACAGAAGGGACCCACATGTCATACATAGGGGGTATCAAAACTTTGATACCCCCTACTGTATCAAAATTTTTTCCGCTATCTCTTGTACATTTAGACTTACTTTTGACTTCGAATTAAAATTATATTTCACATATTTTATTTTTAGATAAATAATTCATTAAACCACATCAATCATTTAACCTCTAAATATTTCCAAACTTCAATAGAATATCATTAGGTCCACTGTTCTATTTTTTATTCTCTTTAATGCATCGTTGACTCCAGAAGTTTTAATTTTACAATTATAGCAATATGATTTGTATATAAACTAAGTTTCTGTATGTTGCTATCATTAAAAGTTCGTGAAAATAATTTCATTTTTCCTTAATATCATTTTATCTTACTAATACCTATTGGTCCTCGCTCTTGATACACTTAATATTACACGAGCCCCTTCTCCTCCTTTTTTCTACTCTTAGAAAATCCATAAATATCTTTTTATTCCACCTTAGTTTTGAACCTTCTATATAAATAATCATAGGCTTTAGATTTAGTTTCACCAACTGCTTTTTTAGCTTCCTTTTTTTGCTACTTTATCTCTCTCAAAGTTTTTCTCACTTTTATACTTTTGACAATCTTTATATGCAATTCTTTCGTGTTAATAACATTTTGAACTTTCTCGTTTCACCACCAACTTTCTTTTTAGGTCTAACTATTGCTTTTTGACACTCTTAGAATCTATTTTGCTATTTTCTTGATACAATTTTCATATAACATATTGTACCACATAATATTAAAAATCCGCTTTTATCCAATCTTCCATTCTTTATCATGTTATCGTTAAAATTTATAAAGTTCTATTCTTTCAAGTTCTACCATTAGTTATTGGTCTCTTCTCCAACCTAGCCTTTCTTTTCTATTTCATAATCTAATATCTAATATCATCAACGTATGTTGAGTGGTTAGGCTTCCTCCTGATATAACTTTACATGCTAGTCTTCCTGGTAAAAAAGTTATCTATATGGTTAATATCATGTCCGCTCTTAAAAGTAATCACAAGTTCATCACTCTTCCTAAAACAAATATTTGCTATAATAAGGTCATATGAAATTGTAAATCAAAATTTTTATCGCCCCATTCATTTCTAACTACCTATAACATCCATGCGTGCTATCATATTTATTGTTCTCATTTCATACATAACCATTTAAGTCATCTCCTATATGTAGCTTTTCAGCATGTAGTCCTTGAATCAAACTATCCATATGTTTGCAAAATTTATTTTTTATATTTTTATATAATCATTCTTGGGGTGCATATTCACTAATAACATTAATAACAATAACATTCTCCCCAATACTTAATTAATATTGTCTTATCTCCTTTTTGTACATCTACAACGCTATTTGTTAATGATTTACCGGCAAGTATTCCTACCACATTTGTATGTCTCTTTCAAGGTTCACAGTCTCGATATTGGAATTAGTGTCGGATCCTTTACGAGTATCGGGATCGACGATATCGACAGTATCGGTAGTTTCGGATCAGAGCATTGAATTTTTTGGTGTCGAAAAGCAAATAATTATTAATAAATTATTAAAACCTTAGAAAAATATTATACATTTAGACATAATTTTAATTATTTTATGTGTTAGTTTTTAATCATTTTGAAACTAAATGAAAATAGTCAACTTTACTGATTGGTTTACATGCGATAAATAATTTTTCTTTATTTGCATGCTTTTACAATCTTACTAAACTTTTATAGCCTTGTTGATTGGTCTTTTTATTCAATTTTTTTCTACCGAAATGACTAGAAAAGAGACCTCCAACGTTAGTATCAGTCGGCATCGGATCAGAATATGTCAATCTGTATCGAGATCGGGCGTATAAGATACGTGTCGGCCGATAATGCAAACTATGTTCTCTTTTCATCTGTATACTAAATTCTAAATCACTAGTATCAATTTTTTTCAGATTTCTCATCTACCCACTATGTTTATTGTAGACAAACTATATTAATATTCCTCCTAATCAATGTCCCCCAACATTCAAGTTAATGTTCCTATGTTCAAAGTAACTAATTTAATCTTACTTTATACCCTATATTTTCTTATCTATTTGTCACTATATTGGAGTAGCGATGTGGTGTGTCGCTTCTGGACAAGAATGTCTGAGCCCATTCTTGTTCAATTGACATTGTAGGGGGTGATATGATGTAATACGTCACTTACGGGTGATGATCTAGCAATCTACATTTGCTCATTTTTTATTACACTGGAATGGAAACGCCAAGGAACAATTTTTTTTTTACATGCTACTACATTAAAATGTGGCCCTATCTTTGGTATCCGAATTCAGCATCTTTTCTGATTTCTGATTCTCAGTATTATGTTGGTGGGTTGGGAAGGTTCAGTTTGTGTTAGTTTATTGTAACTTTTTATTATCATTACAACTCACACACATCTATATGTCCTTATGGTTGGGGGACTCTAACTATGCCGGTTTCGTCTGATATCCGTGTTACTTTCCACATGAGCTACAAGCGCTATACGTCTATTGTACTTAATTGTTTGAAAAAAGTGTCATATGAATGAATCAATTTCCTATAACTATAGCAAATTGTATCATCTCTCTTATTCTAGCTTAAATTGGAGGTTGTTCGTATGAGCATAAATTGTATATAAAAAAGATAGGTCTATTTACCTACCAACTGGCCACCTAGATTTTATAGCATGGCCATCTCATGCTCATAGCTACGTTTGCTAGAAATTTGGTACCTTAGGTCAACAACCAATTATAAAAGTCTGTCAAATCTTTGAGGAACTTTCTTATACTCCATAGTGAATCCCATTTAGATGAGAGAAGGCTTATACGATAATGATGAATTATTTGCTAAAGTGTGTTCTGGGCAAATAGGTAACAGAAACCATGCCAAAGATTTGTGTTTTGCAATGTAAAATAAACATACTTGGTTTACTAAACACATCATTAAAGAACTGTGTTTTGCTAGGTCCAATTTACATAATTGTGAGTTCTGTATAAAAGGCCCCATCAAGCTTCTCATTGTAGTCATCAAGTCTCCTTAGAAATGTATAAAAGTAATATCTGGGCCAACATTAGGATCCAATTGTTCCCATCTGAACAAGTTTTGGTGTTAAAAGAAATCTGTACAACTCTTTCTATTGACATTTAAATGCAAATTGTTAGCAACTTTCCTAACCGGCTGTAAGTTCTTGTACATGCCAGTACCATCTCAGTCAATTACCCTCACCTTGTACCTTTCCTGTTCTATTAAACAGATATTTCAACTATTTCCCTTTTAGGCATTTGTTTTGTGTATCAGAACATCTTTCTCACAATTTAAACCGTAGAATATTGTGGCCTCGAGTTGCAAAAGCATGTATCGATCGCTCCTCCTCCTCCTCCTCCTCCTCGTAAACAAAATGCGCGTCTTCATCTCTGTCTCCGTCTATATGGACAATGGATGCATCTCCATTTTTCAAGATTAACAGATTTGAGGTGATTAAAGACTAATTTGACAAAGAAGGATCCACTCCACCTGAATTATAGCCTAACCTGTTTCCGAGGGCAAAGAAATGCCTTCTCGTATAGTTATTTTATATGAATAATTATAGCAACATGGAAATAGATTTTCCATCTTAAATTTTTCCAGAAATAAAAAACAATTTGCGGTGCAAATGGAAGCACCTCAAGTCTTATACAATTTCGGGGACAAACAAACTAGGACCATAATCACTGATAACCCATTCACAGTACCTTTGCCCGTTTGGGTAAATACTTCAAGTAGCAATCTGCACTACAAACCTTCTGCATAGTGCACAAGGCAAGAAAATCATTGATTAAAAAAAATGTAAATCAGCTCAAAAACATGTAGAAATTCTTGAGGAGGTAGGGGTCCTTCAACATGAGATGCTTCAACTCCGGCGCAAATTCAGTACTTCCTTGAACCTTCCATTTATTTGGTAGGAGCTGGAGGAAGTGGGCCCAACATGCATGCAATGCAACGTGCACTAAGTCTCTTGCGTATCGCCGAACATCTCAATAAAATATAAATATAAATAAAAAAGATAATTAGAATAAGCTAAAACTGGACTGTTTCAGTACCTTGATAGATACTTAGGAAGGTTGACTATTATGGATAACCCCATCCCTAACAGCAACGAAGTTCTTGGACTTGGGATAATCACCAGTAATTACCACAACATTAGGCCTTACATTGCCATTTTAAGCTTTGCCACGCTATAGACAATACCTTTCCGGCATCAAAACAAGTACCTACTCAAATCTTGAATACTTTTAGGTTTAAACTATAGCTTGCAGTATCGGCCGATACCGATCCGATACGGACGATACCGATACTGTTTGGCATGTCACGATCCGATATCGACTGAACCAATATTAGGAGGTCTCTTTCCTACTCAATTTAGCAAAAGAAATTGAACGAAAAAGGCTAATCGACAAGAATATAAAAGCATAGTAAAGTCGTAAAAGCATATAAAGAAAGAAAGCTTATTTATTGCACCGTAAACCAAACATCAATTGTGACTATTATTTCATTCAATTTCAAAACTATTATGAAACAACATATAAAGTACCTAAATTATGCCTAAATGTCAAAAAAAAAAAAAATCCAAATCTTTAATAACTTTTTAAAATTATTTGTTTTCCGATACAAAAAAAAATTTGATACCGTCGATATCGCTGATCCCGATACTCATAGGAAGGATCCGATACTATGAACCTTGTAGTATAACGAAATATCACTACTAGTGGTTTTGGTTGATGTTCCACTCTTAACCTGAAAAAAATTATAAGCGAATTTCATTATATTCCAAAGATATCTCCAGTGCACTCTAAACATCAGAATAAAGAAGCAGAACTTCGTACAAAACATAAAGTTACATAAAAGTATACCTGAAGAAAATTTGACAGCTCTCCGCAGGAAAGTTGAAACATCCCAGTTTCACTGATTTAGGTGACTTCAAGCATTCAGCTATTCAACCATCAGGCTCTCTGGTTGCTATACAGGAATAAGGTTGCGTTTGGTTCATTGTAATGTAATCGTAATCGTAATAGAATTGGATTTGTAATGTAATTGAGTTTGTAATGTAATGGAATTACAATTACATTACTATGTTTGGTTGAAGCATGTAATCAAACCATGTAATGTAATGTCAATTGCATTCATATGTTTGGTTTACCATGTAATGTAATTAAGTTTCTAATTTAATATTTTTTTAAATACAACATAAAATTTAAAAAGTGGATCACAAAAAAAAATTTAAAATTTTAAAAAGAAAAAACTAAAAATAAATAATAAATAAATAAGGAAAAAATGGTTTGTTTTCTGCAAAAAAAGACCAAAAAGTAAAAAACGACAAAAAATACAAAATACAAAAAATACAAAATACAAAAAATGACAAACAAACAAAACAGAAGGAAAAAAAATCAAAAATGAAAAAGCAATAAAAAAGAAAAACGACAAAAAAAAAAATCAAAAATGTGAAAACCATAAAAAGTGACCAATAACGATTAAAAAAATGACTAAAAAAAATTGACAAAAAACAACAATAAATGAAAGGAAAAAATTGACAAAAAAGAAAAAACAACAAAAAAGTACAAAAACGACAAAAAAAACAAAAACAACGAAAACGAACAAAAATGACAAAAAAACGAACAAAAACGACAAAAAGGGACAAAAACAACAAAAAAGGACAAAAAACGACCAAAAAATAAAAACAACCAAAACGAACAAAAATGACAAAAAACGAACAAAAAACGACAAAAAACGAACAAAAAAAGGACAAAAACGACAAAAAAAACCGAACAAAAATGACAAAAACCGAACAAAAATTACAAAAAAAATGAACAAAAACGACCAAAAACGAAAAAAAGACCAAAAACAACAAAAAAGGACAAAAACGACAAAAAAAATAAAACAAAAACAAACGAAAAACGAACAAAAATGACAAAAAAAAACGAACAAAAACGACAAAAAAAACGGACAAAACAACAAAAGAAGGACAAAAAAAGGACAAAAAACCAAAATGACAAAAAACGAACAAAAACTAACAAAAACGACAAAAAAGGACAAAAACAACAAAAAAGGACAAAAAACGAACCAAAAAAAACAAACAAAAACAATCAAAAACGAAAAAAATAACAAAAAAAACGAACAAAAACGATAAAAAACGACCAAAAACGAACAAAAAACGACCAAAAACGACAAAAAACAAACAAAAACAACAAAAAATGACAAAAAACTAACAAAAATGACAAAAAACGAACAAAAACGAACAAAAATGACCAAAAACGACAAAAAAACAAACAAAAACAACAAAAAATGACCAAAAACGAACAAAAATACCAAATTATAGCATACCAACCTTCCGCTTAAGTTGTAATGTAATTGCGATTACATAGGTTTTATGATGTAATTGAGTTTAGAAGAAACTGATGTAATGTAATCAAACTTGTAATCGCGATTACATTACATCTAATTTTTTTTGTACAACCAAACATCCGAGTTAGATTGACAACGTAATGCCAATTACATTACGTTGTCCAATCCTGTAAACCAAACGGGCCCTAAGTCTGATCATAAAAATGAGCAAACAAGCAACCTCTACAAACTTGCTTTAGAACAAAAGCCCCTGAATTAAATTGACATCAAAAGTATGTAACTTGAACTAAACCATAGAAGAACAAAATTAAGCACCTTATATATCGGAATCGGTATTGAACCCTTCCTATGAGTACCGGGATTGTCCGTGTCGACAGTATCGGCAGTTTCGGATCGGAATATCGATTTTCTTATCGGAAAAGAAATAATTGTTAATTAATTATTAAAAATTTAGAAATTTTTTTTATAGATCTAGCCATAATTTTAAGTAGTTTGTGTTTTTCTAAATAGTTTTGAAATTGATGAAATAATAATCACCCGTACTGAATGGATAAATAAAAAATTTTCATTTAGATGCTTTTACAACTTTATTATGCTTTTTATGTCCTTGCTTGTTGGTCTTTTTTTAATCAAATTTCTCTACCAAATTGATTGGGAGAGAGACCTCATACGTCGGTATCAATAAGTATCGATTACGGTTTGGTATCGGATCGCAAGGGCGGAACCAGAAAATTGAGTTTGAGTGGGCTGGAGTGGACTGGGGTAAGTGTGGACTAATTCACATGAAAAAATTTCAAAAAAAAATTATACATAAAAAAAAGTTTTTTTTTTTTTTTTTTGGGGTGGACGCCTTGTATGTGGGTACGCCCTTGTCGGATCGGGACATGTCAAACAATATCGTTATCGACAGTATCGGCCGATATCGTAAACTATTCTTATATTTGTTGAGTTCACTTGCTCATAAAGGAACTCATCAACCCAAATAAATGAATTTGGAAGGAAACTATGTTTGCCTGGTTGTACTAGGGAATTGGTTAGGAATACCGACTCCGGAAATTGACCAAATTTTATTAGTTATCAAGAATTTGAGTGTAACATCACAAACAGTTACAATTCCAGACCAATACAGCTAGAGAACTAGAATTATGACATAATACATGTGAAAACAAATTCCTACAATCTCATGGCCTTATTATTTTCTAAAGAACCTCCATTTCAGGCATTTTTTGGTGAACTGAAAGTGCCAAAATTTTGGAAAAACAAAGTTTTTGAAAACTTAAGAAAAAAAAGGATATGAAAAAAAAAAAAAGTGTCGTGACAAGCTTTTCCATTTTGCTTAAACGGGTCCTAGGTGTCAAAAACTGATTAAAACTTATTAGTTTGGACCACCAAACAATGCAAAATTCAATATCAAACTCATTCAAGTAGCTAAATTATACGGAAAAAAAAGGGTGAGAAATGCATCAAAGTGAGGAAAACAATTCAATTCAGTGGGACGGACTCACCACTGCCACGTGGTAGTGGTGAATGGTGAGTCCGTTAATAGTATAATTATACGTGGTAATAGTAGTCATTCTGTGTAATGTAGCTAAATTCTACGAAGAAAAAAGTAGTGAGAAATGCAGGAAAATGATATATATAGTGTGTGTGTGTCCGAGTCAATCGAAGCCTCCCTCCCTCCGCACTATCAGATCGAGCGGGGTTCGCACGGGGTCGGATGCCGCACGAACTAACGGCCAAATGGCACGGGACTTCAGCAAAACTTCCGATCCAGATTTTATATATATATATATATATATATATATATATATATATATTAAAGTTGGCTAATAATGACATGAGAATATAAAAAGGTAAATATCATATATTATGGAATCTTCACGTACCATGAGCTGTCGTTTCTCCTCCGTGAAGCCATCGACATCAGCTTGCGCAAGAAAAGGAGTCGTAGTAGTTCGATTAGGATCCATGCATGCACTTCCACTTCAGATCAAAATTAATCAAATAAGTCAAATAAGTAGCCCAAGTAGGAAAGTGCACACAAGGATGATCTGATCATCAAAGTTTTCCCATTTATGTAAAATTAAGGTTACTTGTCATTTGTTGGATATAGATATGACTTTATGATATGAAAACTTCATGCAACCGACTTTTCCAATCTTTTGCTTCTAACAACTTACATATAATTCATAGCTCTTGTGGGCAGCAAAAGATGTATAATTTTTTGGTTAGACGGACGATCGTTAAATTTGTTCCATAAATAGAAATCACGGTTCGACTTTGATCTTTATGGGTTGGTACGGAGATCGAGTCCTAACTCTTTCCGGTATCTTACATTTTGGCATCGTTAGGATTACTGTGTCCGGTACTAAGATTAGGTAAAGCAAAAATATGTCAAACTATAATATTATGTGAAGATGATATGACAAATTCCAAACTAAAGTTTATTAGTATCATCATCCAAGCCTCCCCTGGTATGCAGTGCTTCCTATTGGAGCATAAGAATCGTCAGTAAGGAATTGAAAGTTATTTTAGTTGGTCGGCTGTCGGTCGATTTGATGTTAAATTCCTACTCAATAAGGAACATCATAAAGTCTAGACGCCCTCTAAATTCTGAGGGATGCAATTAAGGGGCACCCTCCAATTTCTTAGGAATGCAATTAAGTCGAGCTTCGCATGTTCAAGCTCGACCCGCTCAGTAGTGTAAGAGCTATGTATATCATCAACCACTTTATAAATAATTAAAAATAATAACAATAAATAAACAACTATATAATTTTTTTTATTAATTATTTTAAAAATTAACAAATTATTTAACTATGTAATATGATTTATTTAAACTAAATAATTATAGCTCAAGTGGTTAAGATTGAAAGTCATTTTCTTTAGTTGTTTGAGTTCAATTCCTAGAAATAACATTTTTTTTATAATAAATTTATCTATTTAACATTTTTTCGTACGTGCAATGCACATGCACATTACTAATATGTATAATGGAGCTGCACTGAATCGAGTCGAATCTTCACCGAGTCGAGCCATAGTCGAGTCAATGTAAGCATGCAAGGCGTCACCGACTCAGGCGATCAGGTCTCCGGTCTGCTACACGCAACATGCATCTGCGTCACTTCAAAGCCTAGTGACAGACACGAGGACGCAACAGCTAGCCAGGGCAGGGACACGGACACCTCTCGTGAATAGTCAGTCAATTTAACGTTAGGTGAATGGACATGAAGGCACGAGGGAGCCGGCTGGTCCTAAAGCGCAAAGCCAAGGGCTGTGGACAAGTTGGTGTGAGAAGTGAGCGTTGCTTCCTCTTGTTGGCGCAAACTTGTGCTAAAACCAACCATGACACATTGACACGTCCCGCATCGTTCGGCCTTGTTTAGGTGTTTGCCATTGCCGACCGGTACGATCACTCTCTCCTCCGTCCGTTTCTGTTTATTACTCCTCCTCCTTATATACGTACGTACACACCATCTATACGTACTGTTTCACCACTGCTACTAATTATCTCGACTCATTTTTACTTCTCACCGTCACCGGTTAGGGACGGATGCCACGTGTTCATAATTTGGTACGACAAGTTTGGATTGTATGTGGGTTATTATCTATTAATTATCTCAAGATTTTTTACTTTCCAAGTTGGATGTTACCGGCGTGCAATACTATAATTACCATTTCAAATAAATAATTCAATAGAATAAATAATAAATTACGTCATATTTAAGTAGGCCTGTAAATACTCGATACTTGACACAAAAAATGTCGGAGCATACTCATTTGCAATGGAATTGTCACGGTAAAACCCAAATATGGAAACTTCGAACGACAAATTATCACTTTGCATGCAATGGAGTTGCAATGACTTTCTGCAGGTCTATATGTGAGAAATGAAAAATAATATATCAAATCACGGTCGCTTGCAATGGCAACCCAAATACGAAGATTGTCTAAATGTGGATGCAGTTGCAATAAAAGTGCAAGTTTTAATGCACTTTCACCAACCCAAATACCTCCTAAAAAGGTAGTTTCGTAAATGGTGAGTGGGTGAAGGATCTGAATTTTTTACTTTTAAGAGGTGTAAAATATATGCAATTCATGTAGTCTTGTTTGTTTCCTTGTAGGAAGAAAATGTGTTTGGTTAGGTTAGAAAAAGAGGTACATTAAAACGTGAGAGATTGTGTTGTAGTAGCAATAAAAATTAATAATTACTTCAAAAAATAAAATTACTAGTAATTATAATTAATTAATATTAATAATTGTTTTTCCAAATAACTATTAATAAATTAACTAATTATATTAGTCACGTGGGTTTCACGTATTCCTTATGCAAGTTATTTTTGTCAAAAAAAAGTTTAGGTAATATGTTCGGTACAAATTTTTTTATATAGTAGTCTAAAAACTTGTTAGAAATTTAAAGAATATTAAATAGTTTAAATATAATTTGAATATATTTTAATTGCGATTTGTTATAGATATGTTTGTCGAACATTTGATATATATTTAATTAGATAATATTATAAAAGTTTAAAAGTGACGTGAATAATATATATATATATATATATATATATATATATATATATATATATATATCTATATATTTTCTTTCTTTTCCAGCGCGTGCGGGCTCAGTATAATCGTGTGTCCCACGCACACGATTCTTGGCCTGTCGTATGGAACGACTTTTGGAGTGCGGACGTTGTCCGTTGGCCTTGTCATCATCGCCGTGCACACGCACCCCGCGCACTCCGCGCGCCACAGAGCTCCGCTCGGCAGCACACCGTCTTTCGACGGCAGTCACTCAAGACCCGCTTTGCCCACGATGTCGAAGAGACGCCCTCGACGACCAAGGGTGACCGCCCGTACGACGGCCGCTGATTCCTTGTCGCCTGCGACTACCAATTCCGCCCAGCCGTCCGTTCTATGCGCACGACGCGCATATTGGCGACGATCGCCGACGCCCTTACGATCGAGCATGCGATCGTTTATGGCGGACGTCTTCTCGTCGCCCTCAGCAGCGCCGCACGACGGACCGCGTGGTCGGCCTGTCGCTTATACCCGTGGGCGAATGGTGCTGATTCCCCGATCCGTCGCACGACGACCTGCACTGTGTGTGTCTATATATATATATATATATATATATATTATATATATATATATATATATATATATATATAGACACACATATATAGCATGTAATATATAATACAAAAAATTTAGAATTTCATACACATTCGTTAAGATATAGGAATTATTGGGAAAAAAAAAATTTGAATTACTTATTATATACCTACACGGCTTAGACTGCTTATTTTCAACCGTTTTCAAGCCTGATATATCACTTTAATAATTAATAATCAATATTATATTTAATTAAGTTTTAACTAAATATTAATTGTATTTGTTATTATTTATGTTGTTGCTAAATTTAATTTATATTAACTAAGTGATTCTTAATTTAAGTTAATTATTTACCTTTATAACTAAAATAATTAAAATATATATTAATAAAATGATTACAAACTAAATGTTTTACTTATTAATTACTTTTTATTTTTCTTTGTACTCTTACATAATATTTATTATCTTCATTGATGACCACTAATTCAACAATATTTATTGTATATTATTAACTAAATCTTCTACCTAAAAGTTTTAACATTACAAGTACTACATTTAATTAGTATGCTAGTTAATTAGCGAATTAAGAATAAAATGTTAATTAGTACAACTCCAATCTCTGTCTTCTTCTTTTTTGGGGGGTTTTTCTGTCACTCCCCGTTCCCAGAATGCATATTTTTATACATGTACAACTCATAAGTATTTATTCAGTATTTATCATGTATTATCCTGTATTTAAATTCCTATAATTTCATGCTAATTAATTATCTGCTCTTTAATTTTCATGTTAATTAATTTCTTGCAATTTTATTATCTGCATTTTATTTCCTGCTGTTATTTTCTGTTTTTAGTCTTGCTTATTTGGTTCGGCCTAGGATGGGTTTCTCGGGTTCATGGTGGACAAACCCGGCCCATAACTCCCACCTACCACCCCCTTTGCTATTTAAAGCTTCCTTCTCCTTCTCTCTCCTCTTTACTTCTCCTCACCATTACTTCTTCTTCTTCTTCCTCATCACTCTCTCCACCAACCACAGCAGGCAAGTGCAATCTTGCTTCTTGCTTGGAGAACCATTTTTATGGTTCATTTCTTCCTCTCATGATCCTGAGAGAGTCTACTGCTTAGAATTTTTTGATTTCTGTGGCTGATTTCTCCTATATCTAAGTTGCTATATTCTCGGTTGTTCATGGGTTTGATCTTCCAACTTAGCGTGTTTTCTGGCTGGAAGTTCATTTTCTGGCTGGGACGAAGGCTTAGTCACGCTCACGTCTCTACGTGTCAGCGTGTATTTTCAGTCACGCTCACGTTCTCATGAGCGTGCATGTATTTTCAGTCACGCTCACGTTCTCATGAGCGTGCGTGTATTTTCAGTCACGCTCACGTTCTCATGAACGTGCGTGTATTTTCAGTCACGCTCACGTTCTCATGAGCGTGCGTGTATTTTCAGTCATGCTCACGTTCTCATGAGCGTGCGTGTATTTTCAGTCACGCTCACGTTCTCATGAGCGTGCGTGGATTTTTAGTCACGCACATATCTTTGCGTGCGTGAATTTCTTGTCACGCTCACACTGTGCATGAGTGCGTAGATTTTTAGTCACGCACACATCTTTGTATGAGTGCGTGTATTTTTAGTCACGCTGTGCGTGCGTGTATTACTTTTCACTGTTCACGCTCATTTTCCACGCTCACTCCTACTAGACTTGTTGGCGTGACTTTTGGCCTTGGCTTAGACTTGCTAGCGTGACTTTAACCAGGGTGTTTTTATTTGCTCTATAACTTATTCATTTAATGATGGCATGATAATTCTTCTATTATATTCTTACGTCTTTTGCGTGAATTTCTTGATAAATCATGACATGTTAATATACTTAATATGGATTGTTATGTGGAATGCACCTTGTGTCCTGATTGATCCATGGATACCCAGTATGACTAGAACTTGATCTTGAGAGTTGTAGACTCGACCATGTAATACTAAATAACTTTCATGCCTTGTCACCATTGATAATGATTGTGACATGGACTAAATATTGATCATGCGTTCCTAGTTGGAACTAAGAGACTGGCTAGTCATCTTATTGAATGAAATGAATGAGACCGTTCATGTAATGAACTATTGTACTCGATTAGCCAATCCCGAATATTGGCATACAGGCACATGCAGGTTTCAAATTATTTATTTATCTATTTTACAAAAATAGCATGTGTACTTTATGGTCAAGACATGATTACTCCGTGGTTAGACTTGATTGTTGCATCACGCTATATAAAACCTACAACCTAGCCGCACGGGTATCGTTGTAGAGTTGCGCATATCGTACCCCGTACAAAGTACTCATTTGAATGACCATGATCCACGGCATGGAACTTCACTCAACGTAGAGACTATTAAGTTAAATAAAATAATGATGGCATGGAGAGAATGGATTCCCGAGTTCTTACATGGCAGCCCCCTTGGGACTATTAAGTGCCCGACGGGCCGGTTGGTTCCCACAGATACTGTAAATCTGTCACACGGGCAGGGAACGGTATCTGCTTATATTATTGTACATGCTATAACGGCGTCCCGTTGGGACTCGTCTAACTACATGATTGGCGCAATTGATTGATTGGATAGACTAGCCTTGCTTGCGTATAGTAAGAACTGAGGAATCCCTATTTGCATAATTCCAGGATAACTTGGGACTCCCAAATAGCAAGCCGTAGTAGTTGATTGGCCGTTCAAGATAATTTGTTTGTGTACTGTGCTACTCTGTTACCTAACTGGGATGATCAGAATGTCAGGACATGACGGGCCAACTTCTGTCCTTGTTTGGTTGGGAGGTTGGTTCGAAGTATCGTGATGTTATGTGAATCCTAGTGGAAAGCAGAGATCTATTACTATATTCTCTTATTACTGGTTTAGTCCTTCATATCGTCCTTCCTTGTGGTACTTACTATTAGAGGTCTAACCTCTCTGGTTTTGCATGGCCAGATTTAGAGCCGGTCCCCGAGGATCCAGCTTACTTCTACCTCCAAGGGTCAATACTAGGGGAATGATCGCAGGAGGACTCGAGTGGGTTTCCTTACTTTATCGCTCGTTTTGTCATTTACTTATACTTAGCCGTTTGGCACCGACATGTTAGTCGGATCGTCTTGCACTTACTTTGCATAATTGTAACTAAGTCAGACTGCAGCTGATAACAATTGTGTATACTTGCTATACCATATGGCTATGTTTTGTAAAGCCAGACCTCCAGAACATTTTGACTGAGCGTTTGGGACGCCTTACTGCTTCATCTTACATGTTCTTTATTACTGTTTGTTGTTTGAATGATTGAGACAATAGATGTGAAGTGACCATAGTAAGACTTTCATGTAGTATGCACCCCCTCGTCTGGTTAGACAGCATTGATCGTATTATACGGTATTCATCTGTCAACCCCTGATTTTCAAAAAATTATTAAACTAGTGTTAATTAATTATTAAATGTCATTATTGGTTTTAAAATAATTTAATACAATTTTAGGAATTTTCTAGAATTTTTAAATGAATTTTTAATACAAAAATATCATTTTGTAATTTATTTAAATATTTTAATAGTGTTTTGCAATTATTAGAATTGTTAGTATATCAGTTTGTAATTAAAGAAATGTTTTTAAATAGGAAATGCAAATTCTGTTTTGTATTTTTTCACTAATAATTAAATTGTGCAAAATCCTAAACTAGAGGGACCTAAGTGGAAAACCCTACCCCCCCCCGACCGACTCTCTCTCTCTCCTCTGACTCTCACCCACCTACTCCGCTGCCCCGAGCTGCCCCGCCGACTGCCCCCGCCTTTTCCGGCCAAGTCCACCGCCTCAGCCCCCCTATAAAAACCCCCTCTCTCCCCTGACCTAAATCCTAACCCTAATTTCTCACCACAGCCACCGACGATCCCCTTCTTCCCCGACGAAACCACCAACCATAACCCTACTCCGACGAGCTTCACCCAGCCCCACCGTCGACTTCCACCGCCCCCAACCACCATCAGTCGACGCGCGGTGACGAGGCGACCCCAGCGCCACCGAAGCGCCACCGTCCCGACGCCCCTAGCCGCCGCCTCCGCCTTCGAAACTTCTTTAAGAAGTCGGACACGTACGTACCAGTCTATTTTCGTGTCGGCTGTGTCTCGATTTCACATGAGAGACTCGCCAGGACACGGGGATCCTCGTCCAGTGGTTGGACACGTGAATCAGTGTTCGTGCGTGTCGTGCATAGCACGGACACGAGAAATCCTGTGTCCTTAACTGTCTGGACACATGACAGATTTATATTTTTTTTTTAGTATAATCTAACCTAAATGAAATAAAAGAATCAAAACCCTAACCCTTAACACGAGCAGCGGGCTGACCCCCTGGCCAGCCCGACCTAGCCTAAACCCCCCCCCCCCCCCCCCCCCCCCCCGCTCTGTTGGCTCGGGTTCGAGCCCTGCCACTGCTGTCTTTTTCCTTTTCTTTTTCTTTTCCTTTTTCCTTTTTCTTTTTTATATATATATATATTTATATATATATGTATATATACATATATTTGTATATATATATGTATTATTATTTGTACTATATTTATGTATATATATTTGCTGTTTTTATATATATATATATATATACTTCATTATTTATATTTATGTATGTATATATATATATATATATATATATATATATATATATATATATATATATATATATGTACTATGTATACATATATATTTATGTATACGTATATTTCCTTGTGTATATATATATATTATATATATACAATTATATATATATATATGTATACATTATTTTTGTATATATATTAATTTATTTTACTTAGCTTAGTGCAAATTATCTTTATAAAATAATGTTCATACTTTATAGTTACTATGCATAACTTTACCATATTAAAATAATAATATTTATTTTGACTATTACCAACTTGTATTTTTATTTAGATTACTGCAACCATTTGGTGTCCAAGCCTAGCATGGATATTTGGGCCCAAATGTATTTTTACACATTCAAGACCTGTACAAGTCATATTGGACTTGATTCATGGCCTTGGGTCCTGTATTTGAACTTTGATTCAAATTATATACATGGACAAAATACGCAGATAATTAATTATTGTGTGCAATGTTGTTTTTGATTTTCTAAAAATACTTAAAGTACTGCTAAAATTATGGAAAAATAGTTTTTAGATACTATGTTAAGTTAGCTAATTTAGTATAACTTTTGTAGTATTTAATTTACTGTTTTGCCACTAGTTTGGCATATGAAACCAAAACTCATTTTCTGTACACTTAGGAAAACTGATTTTTATAAAATATTTGTACTGGTTAATAAATTCCAGAAAATTTATAATAAATTTCTATGATTAACAAGGATCACTTTGGTACTTTACTTTAAAAAAACTAGGCTTTTTTTGTCTATCTCTAAAATTGTGGAACACAATGATCTTTTGATTTATTTATTGATTAATTACGACTTGTAGCTTTTTGTGTTATTTGGAGTTTTAGCCGTGTTGAACCCCATCCCTCACTAGTGTAAAGACCCTAGAAAGTTAGTTAACGTAGTGTGTCATCCCACATTGGTCTTCTATGCCAAAATCATCATTTTGGCTAGGTGCCCAGTCACAAGTCGTATTTCACCAATTAGTGTCCTAGTGTTTTAGCTTAGTGTAAAAACTAAGTTATTGTATTTACTTCTACAGCGACGAGTTACCGGACATCCATAGCACTGTTATCGCAGCTTGTTTTGCTTTGCTTTGCTAGAGGCAAGTACTTTCTACGAACTTTACATATTGTCACATAAATGAACTGCAAATCCCCCCATGTTAAATGCTGATCCTTGGGGTAGCAAGTTAGATCTCTACATGTTGTACTTTCAGTTACTACCATGCTTAGAACAGTCTTGATGTATCTCTCACATGATTAGAATATGGGTTATGGGAAAACTGTTAGTAGTGTACGTGATTATGCCCCCTTTTCCCGTACGTATGTATCGAGCAAGGTTGACATGCTATATGTATACCTTGTCGTAGGCCTTTATCTCAAAGCGGATTTGTGCGTATGTACATCTGTCGCCGTTTCACTTGTATGAAAGTATATTTCATTATGTGCCACAGCACATTGTACATCTATTGATCGATCACGTACCTGCTACAGTTTTAAACATTACATATACATCTGTCTCTATGACATATGTGTCCTTGCCATGATAGACTATGTGGTGCCATGTTTTCCAGTTATTCCTTTTATGTTCATTTCCATGTTTCATATGCTAGTTTGCTAGATTTAGTACTTGCTCCCGTCCTGACAGGATAACGTTGTAGGTGTCCTTACTGAGGAGGAGTTACTCTGCGACACATATTATGGGATTACTGCCGAGGACCCGGCTCTGCTTTACGAGGATGTTCCTGCGGGGAACCTCGCCTAGTTGCCTTTTGTTTACTTAGACTTTTGAGAGTAGACATGTATTAGACTATATCTTTTTGTAACTGGACAAGTATCCAGTTTTACTTTACAGTTTCACTTGTACTTGGACATTTTACTATATACGATGACTTTTGTGTTTGGAGCATTTATGATTCTTCTTCACTTATAGAACTGTTTAACACATTTAGTCTTATCATGTTGTCTTTAGAACAGCTTACTACGTTTTATCTCAACGTAGGCTGGGCATGCCTCGGCCTGGCCCAACAAATTGGGTAGCGGATCGTGACATGTTTTTAGTGGTGGCCCATGCAAGTCCTGACTAAACTGTTTGGTTACGTTA
>JANAVB010006199.1:7263469-7265401 GCA_029216955.1 Iris pallida | reverse complement strand
GCATGTAATATATAATACAAAAAATTTAGAATTTCATACACATTCGTAATATATAGGAATTATTGGGAAAAAAAAAATTTGAATTACTTATTATATACCTACATACGGCCTTAGACTGCTTATTTTCAACCGTTTTCCAAGCCTGATATATCACTTTAATAATTAATAATCATATTATATTTAATTAAGTTTTAACTAAATATTAATTGTATTTGTTATTATTTATGTTGTTGCTAAATTTAATTTATATTTAACTAATGATTCTTAATTTAAGTTAATTATTTACCTTTATAACTAAAATAATTAAAATATATATTAATAAATGATTACAAACTAAATGTTATTTACTTATTAATTACTTTTTATTTTTTTTTGTACTCTTACATAATATTTATTATCTTCATTGATGACCACTAATTCAACAATATTTATTGTATATTATTAACTAAATATCTATACCTAAAAGTTTTTAACATTACAGTACTACATTTAATTAGTATGCTAGTTAATTAGCGAATTAAGAATAAAATGTTTAATTAGTACAACTCCAATCTCTGTCTTCTTCTTTTTTGGGGGGTTTTTCTGTCACTCCCCGTTCCCAGAATGCATATTTTTATACATGTACAACTCATAAGTATTTATTCAGTATTTATCATGTATTATCCTGTATTTAAATTCCTATAATTTCATGCTAATTAATTATCTGCTCTTTAATTTTCATGTTAATTAATTTCTTGCAATTTTATTATCTGCATTTTATTTCCTGCTGTTATTTTCTGTTTTTAGTCTTGCTTATTTGGTTCGGCCTAGGATGGGTTTCTCGGGTTCATGGTGGACAAACCCGGCCCATAACTCCCACCTACCACCCCCTTTGCTATTTAAAGCTTCCTTCTCCTTCTCTCTCCTCTTTACTTCTCCTCACCATTACTTCTTCTTCTTCCTCTCATCACTCTCTCCACCAACCACAGCAGGCAAGTGCAATCTTGCTTCTTGCTTGGAGAACCATTTTTATGGTTCATTATTCTTCCTCTCATGATCCTGAGAGAGTCTACTGCTTAGAATTTTTTGATTTCTGTGGCTGATTTCTCCTATATCTAAGTTGCTATATTCTCGGTTGTTCATGGGTTTGATCTTCCAACTTAGCGTGTTTTCTGGCTGGAAGTTCATTTTCTGGCTGGGACGAAGGCTTAGTCACGCTCACGTCTCTACGTGTCAGCGTGTATTTTCAGTCACGCTCACGTTCTCATGAGCGTGCATGTATTTTCAGTCACGCTCACGTTCTCATGAGCGTGCGTGTATTTTCAGTCACGCTCACGTTCTCATGAACGTGCGTGTATTTTCAGTCACGCTCACGTTCTCATGAGCGTGCGTGTATTTTCAGTCATGCTCACGTTCTCATGAGCGTGCGTGTATTTTCAGTCACGCTCACGTTCTCATGAGCGTGCGTGGATTTTTAGTCACGCACATATCTTTGCGTGCGTGAATTTCTTGTCACGCTCACACTGTGCATGAGTGCGTAGATTTTTAGTCACGCACACATCTTTGTATGAGTGCGTGTATTTTTAGTCACGCTGTGCGTGCGTGTATTACTTTTCACTGTTCACGCTCATTTTTCCACGCTCACTCCTACTAGACTTGTTGGCGTGACTTTTGGCCTTGGCTTAGACTTGCTAGCGTGACTTTTAACCAGGGTGTTTTTATTTGCTCTATAACTTATTCATTTAATGATGGCATGATAATTCTTCTATTATATTCTTACGTCTTTTGCGTGAATTTCTTGATAAATCATGACATGTTAATATACTTAATATGGATTGTTATGTGGAATGCACCTTGTGTCCTGATTGATCCATGGATACCCAGTATGACTAGAACTTGATCTTGAGAGTTGTAGACTCGACCCATGTAATACTAAATAACTTTCATGCCTTG
>JANAVB010006199.1:6563387-6623868 GCA_029216955.1 Iris pallida | reverse complement strand
CCCCCCCTATGGCCTTTAAGCTATTAACCCCCCCCCCCCCCCCCCTTCTCTATATATATATATATATATATATATATGTATGTATGTATATATATATATATATTATATATATATATATATATAGATATATATAATATATATCTATATATACATATATATATATAATATATACATATATAGATATATATATATGTATTATATGGATGAAACGTAGAGAAGAGTAGAAGAAGATTATGGAATGAGAAGTTAGAAAAATTAGAAGTTAGAAGGAAGATTGGAAGAAGTTGGAAAATAGGAAGAAAGCTAGAATAGAAATTAGGGAAAACGAGTTAGAGGGCGAAACGGAGCCCGGATATCGGAATGAGTTGAAACTTGCGTGGGGCAAGAATACGTGATTTAGATTTTGCGGTTAGGCTTCCTGGTGGAATTCGGGGTTGTAGGGCGCCGGTATCGTGCCGTACCATTCCGTATCTTGAAATATTTAAGATACCGGTAATGGGCCGTAACATGGACTAGATGTCCATTTTACTTAGGTATCTTGGTAGATAATATATGTATAGGCTAGTACCTTACTGCCCTAGGGAGCTCGGGTCAAAATACCAAGCGTAGGTAGGCTAACTTGATAGTTGTCGAAGCTAGAATTTTACCCTTTTTAAGGGTAAAATAGGATATTGGCCTACAGCCAAGATATGAGTTTCGAAGTCCAAGATGGACTTGGATATGGGTTGTAGAGGTTGGTAATAGTTAGAAATAGTCGCCTAGACCTAGTCTTGGCCCCGGTTGACCACGGTTGACTTTTTGGACAAAAAGTCAACTATGGGTCAACGCTTTACCCAAATTAGTCCCAATTTCTATTAGACTTGCGTAGTTGACCAAAAGTCAACTATTTGTCACCATTGACCTAGGGTTGACCAGGGTTGACCTAGAGTTGATCAGAGTTGACCAGGGTTGACCAGTTGACCAAAAGTCAACTGTAGGCCAACTCTTGACCCCGTTTGACTTTCTTCGACTTGTTTTGACCTGTGATGACTGGTATGACCTAGGATTGACTTGGGTTGGCTTAGATTGACTTGATATGACTTGATTTGACCTAGATTGACTTGACAGAACTTAGTGTGACTCAGTGAGACCTAGTTTGACCTAGATTGCATATTATTCTTTGTAAATCATTCCTAAACTTGTTTAAACCTAAATTAACTTACAGTATCTCATATTTAGGTCTTCTGATACCGCTCTGAGCATTGATATACCATACAGCTCAGGACAGCAGGTGAGTACATTCACTGATAGTTTTCATTGTCTTGATACTTGCTATATCCGATTCAGTCGTAGTGTCTTACTTGATTCTCAGACACGATAGTTCACGGACTAGTATTGTCTGTCACCCCCAGTTTTCAAATTAGGGGTATTTTTGTCATTTTCAAGTTTTAAATATTTTAGGAATTTTATTTGATTTTATATGATTTTTAGGAATTTATTTGAGTCGGTTTGAATTTTATCCAATTCGGACCCAATTTGGAGACCCGGGTAGCCTGGACCCTAGTGGGACCCCCATACTAGCTGGGCTTAGCCCATGTACCATCATAAATAGGCTAGAAATTATTAACCTAATTTCCATGACTTAATTAGTCAATTTAGAGACTTAATTAGTCGTTTAGAATCAAACCGAATTGAACCGAACCAACCCGAATTCAATTTGAACCCAAACTAGAGTTAGTGGGTTGTGGGCTATTGGATCCCAACCCAATAGCCCCATGGAGGTGGCCGGCCATGTAATAAACCCCCCCCCCCAATTCAGCCCCCATTCACTCCCCTGTACACCCATTAACCCCCCCCCTTAGTATATATATAAGTATATATATAAGTAGATATAGATATGTATATATATATCGTATTGTATAGATAGATAATTAGAAGGTTAGTTAGAAAGAAAGTTTAGGAATTAGAAGAGAGAGGAAAGGAGAAATGGAAAGAATTAGAATAGGAAGTTGAGAAGAAAATGAGGAGAAGAAGATTAGAAGAAGAAGATTAGAGAAGTTAAGAAGAAGAAGAACTAGAATAGAGAGTTAAAGAAGAGGTTGGGTGCGAGAGCGAAAGGAGGATTTTTGGTAGAAATCGAGTTAGAGGGCGAAATTGAGCCCGGAGCATCGGATCGCGATGAAACTTGACATAGGCCTAGGTTACATGATTTAGATTTTGCGGATAAGCTCCCGGGTGGAAATCGGGGTCATAGGGCGACGGTATCACACCGTGTCAGTGCGTATCTCGAAATATTCGAGATATCTGCAACAGGCCGTATCGTGGACTGGACGTCCACTTTATCTAGGTATTATGGTAGATAACGAACCTATAGGATAGTACCCTACTACCCTAGGGAGATCGGGTCAAAATAACTAGCGTAGGTAGGCTAACGAGATTATCGCCGAGGGTAGAATTTTACCCTTAAAAAGGGTAAAATAGGGATTTGGCCCACGGCCAAGATTTGAGTTTCCGAGTCCAAGATGGACTTGGATATGGGTTGTATAGGTTGGTAATGAGGAGGATTAGTTGTCTAAACCTAGTCTTGGACCCGGTTGACCACGGTTGACTTTTTGAACTAAAAGTCAACTATGGGTCAACACTTTACCCAAATTAGTTCCAAATTCTATTTAACTTGGATAGTTGACTAAAAGTCAACTATTAGTCACCAGTGACCTAGGGTTGACCTAGAGTTGACCTAGAGTTGACCTAGAGTTGACCAGATTTGACCCGTTGACCAAAAGTCAACGGTAAGTCAGTTTTTGACCTAGATTGATCCGGTTTAACTTCTAATGTTCTTACATGACCAAGATTGACCCGACTAGACATGTCTTGACCTAGAATGATTAAATAGGATTTAATTTGATTTAACTTTACTTCCTAAACTTAGTATTGATACGTCTTGTTCTCTATAGGTCCTCGAGACACTGCAGTTGATCCAGTCGACGTATTTTATCATCTTACAGGCGAGTACATTCTCTGATACTTATTCCCAATTTATGATAACTGTTATGATTCATGTACTTAGTGTTGATATGCTTATTCCCGACACATGGTTCTCACGGATTGGTATTCTTGGATCCCGACGAGAGATATTTTCTCCTTCTTAGGTTGGGATATATTGTGCAAGCACCCTTGTAGCTCTTGCTCGATATATGGTCACTGATTCTAGAGAAGGCTAGCTACCTTCTCATTAGAATCCCGTGCAGTGACGTGTCCTGTTTGGATCCATTCTACCAGTTGGGGTAGGAGGAGTAGTAGCGTAGGTCTGTGATCATATCCCCTTGCATTCTTGAACAGTGTGAGTCATATACCGCACTTATGACTTGCCAGGCCGATTCTCGACAGGTACCCAAGTCGATCACAAGCCGAAACTATTACTCACACACATTGGATATATAGCTTACTTTGATTGTGTACATGCCATGATCCTATTCTATTTTCTTGTTCTAGCTCTAGCTTTACAGCTTACCATGCTATGATTCATACATGTACACTCCATGATTCATTGTATATCTCTATTTACAGTCTTATAGCTTTTATTCTATCTTGAGATCTGTTATGAGATATATGTACTCGTTCCATCCTGACTGGACTGTTGATAAAATATTACAGATATCGACGAGGGAGATTGCAGTACCTACTACGGTCCGGACGACGTAGTGGGCCTAGACTTGGTCCCGCAGGGCGTAGCTCCGCCTGACGAGACCATACCTCTTGTTTAGTTAGAGTAGGTCTTTGTATTGGACTTAGTTCCAGTTACTTTTTGAGACTGTATTATATTTGGACTGTATTAGAGACTGGACTTGTATATTATTTGTATCTGGACTTGACAGGTTATATTTTATCGTCTTGTTGTCTTTATCTTTCAGTCTTTACTTTTCTTCTTAGAGTTGTGATTGAGCAATATATATATTCATTGCTTGTCCTCCGTTCGGAGTTGACTATATTCTCGACAGGTTTTGTTATATATATAAACTGTTGTCAGACTAGAAAATACACAGCGTTCCACGCCATTTTTCCGGTGAGGGCTGGGCGTTGTCGCGTCACGTGCCCTTTTAGCGGGTGCGGGTCGTGACATTGTCGGATTTCTGTCATGAGATGTCATTCCTAGATTTCTTGGGATACTGGTACTTGCTTAGTCTTGATTCTCGTACTTGTATTGACGCCGATTCCTGAAGAGGACTTGCTCCCCTCTTTGGGAATCCCGCGTCATGACGTGCTATGTCCGGATCCGTATACTATTCGGGAAATGGGAAATATTATAGATAGTGTGATCAATGCCCACCTTGAGTTACTACTTGTATCATAGCTATACCCTCACCTCACGATGGGTATAGCCTGACCTGTGCTACTACTTGCTCCATAGCTTACCATCCCGGCCGGGCCGAGTCCACGTACTTGTAGCCGGTCGGCTGGAAGCCTGATTCTTGACCCATACCGATCACATTAGGCTATAATGTTCGAGGCACATTTTATATTTACTTTTCTTGTCATATATCCTGTTCTGTTCTATATTTCAGTACTTTCTCACCATGCATGATATATAGTTACTCACATGCTCTATATGCCTTTACATTGTACCTTGATTTGGAGACTAAGTTCTGCTCGGGAGAAGAGTTACAATCCCGGTCCTTGTTTGGTTTAAGGGTTGTAGCTCGGCTTCCGAACGGTTCTCAAGTCTTCATATATCTTTGTCTTGTAGTTCATTATACTGTCTCTTATAAAATTTGTCAATTCATATGGAACTGCTGTTAGTGTTTGTACTTGCTCATTTTCCTGACAGGATACCGTTATGATATATTACAGATGATTCTGATGCGGACTGCTCGACCTATTATGGGATCGAGTTAGATGGAGTAGCTTTGGACCGTGGCCTTATAGTAGAGCCACTAGATTTTGTACTTCCAGAGTAGTGTAGGTTAGCTAGGTTTGACTGGACTGCGATCCAGCTAGCTTATCAGACTGTAGTTCTATATTCTATTTTGATACCCTGTGATGTATATATCTGGGCTTGTATTGGACTCTGCACTTATTTACTCTTTCATCTATCATATGTCTTTCCTCTGAGCTATCTACCTTAGTTTTATTCTGTGATTGAAACTGTATTGTTATGTCACCTCCATTCGGAGAGTATATACTGTACAGGTATATTTTAACTGTTAGTCGTAGGTATTTACAGATGTTATATACAGCATTCTACCGCCGATTCTGTGGCGTAGGCTGGACGTACCCATGTGCTCGTGTCCCTCATAAGGGTGCGGGTCGTGACACATGTTCTAGGTCGAGTTTGTTCGGCTACAGGAGGAGGCGGCTGCTGCTGCTAGTGCGCAAGCAGAGGGAGGGGCTGGTACTTCCTTCCAGCCGCCTACAGCTCCATCGCCGGACGAGCTCTGGATGACCGCCGTTGGCGGTCTTCAAAAGGGTACGTACTACAGTACGGGATCCTACGACGCGTATTTGGCTTCGGAGTCATCCCGGGCCCCCTCTGTCAGTGCGCAGTCTCTGGCTTCGCAGGCGTCGTCACGAGCTGAGGATGTTCGTCGTCAGATCGAGAAGCTGCGTCGCGAGTTACAGCAGCAGATTTCTGACGCGGTCGGGCGACGATCCGACCCTCCGATCGTCACCGGACGATTTGATACGGTCGAGCGCAGTATACAGGAGCTGATGAGTCTGCATCAGGCTACAGATGCCAGCTTTCACACGTTCACCGAGTCTACGCAGCGCACAGAGCGTAGACAGGTCGAGCTTGAGGGATCGCAGAGGAGCATGTCTGCCTCACTCACTCAGGTTTCGGCTTCGTTTGAGGCGAGTACTGAGAGGGTGGTGAGTACCCTTGCTGTTTATGGTGAGCGACTGCGAGAGCTGGAGCTGTCACGCCCCGCTCCCATAGGAGCGATCGTCCTCGCTAAGGCGTGATGCCGCACGAGCCTAGATTGCGCTCGTGCAAGGCGGGTTCCATAACGGCCGATTACAGCGGCTGCGACGGGGTCGTCGCACAGAAGTCCCGTGCAGAGACATTGATTTATAGCAGCGGAATTAGAACCAAAACACAAGTTACTCAAAGAAGCTCTTTATTAATATTGAACAAAGGTTACATTGGGGGCGCAAGGCCAATATTACAATCACTCAAGTTCACTCTTCTCACATTTTACAAGTTCACTCAGCTCTCTCTCATCTCTCAATTTCAAGTCTTGATCTAGCGGAAGCTTCGGAAGGCGATGTCCATACATTATGTCCTGTATAAGTCTTTTCTCCATGCGGCCGCACGCTTCGAATCGCCAAGGAACTCCGTGCCTCGACGCATCCAAGCGAGCTCCGCGCCACGAGCTTCTACCTGTGCCTGCACATGTAAACTATGTGGGTGTCAGTACCACTGTACTGGTGGAGTGAGCTCCTCTCCCACCCATACAAAACCTACACGTTCATTTACTTTGTGCAGCTTAAAACCCTTTCTCTTGTCTTTCTAGTCTTGCCTTAGGTTCAGTTTTAGGACCTGCGCCTTGGCGCAACTTGTGTGTCAAAACCATCCCGTGCTTGCAATGTCAACGTTGCTCATACTTTACCTCTAGACCACTTCTCGTGCCACAACTTTAACCTATCAGGTCGTGCTCGCCTTTCGGCCAAAATCAGAGACGCAACTACGCGGTAGTATCCAATTTCCTTACGACCGTGCTATAATTCCTTCGTGCCGTGCCTCGTATTTCGAGGCCGTGCCCAATAACTCACGTAACTTCAAGACAACTGCCCTATGGCCCTTCTTGACTTAACTCGAACCAGTTCAAGTCTAACTCATGTACTCTATCTAGCGACTTATCATTCGACGCCACATCCCGTGCTGAAGCACGCCGCCTTCGTCGTTGCCCAATCTTAGGCCCAGACATTGTGTCTTTCTTTCTGCATACTACATACATATTCAATTCAACTCAATCCAAAGGCATACACGCGGTTAGCCGCTATCTGCCGACATCTATATGAACTTGGTCACTGGCTCCCAGAGCCATAGTGGACTCCTCTTTCTTTTATTAGACGGGCGTCCCTTTCAGCGTAAGGTAGCTAGCCCCGCTGCAAGTCCCCGCCTAACCCGTGCAAAGCACAGTTTATCTTTTGTTCCCCAATGCCCGCAACGGTCCCGTGGCCTCGGGCTTGCCGTGCGGGGGAACTTTCACCCTGTCGACAAGTTGCATGTTTCCCAATGCCCGCAGCGGTTCCGAGGCCTCGGGTTTGCCGTGCGGGAAAACTCACTTTGTCGACAAGTTGTCCAATGACCATGCAAGACGCGATCGACACTTTCCAAATCTGAGTCCGCCACGACGACCTATAGACGCGGGCATCCTTCTTTCTTCTGAAACCGCCTCGACGACCTATAGTCGCGAGGCCTCGCCGACCTGTAGTCGCGAGCATAATCCTCTCTTGCCTTTTTCTCCACTCTCAATAAATCAACCGTGGCCCGTGTCTTAAAATACTAGGACCGTGCCATCGTGCCTCAATTCGACTTCTGTTCTACGTGGCGTTATCGCCCAAGTCATACTTTATATGACGGGCCTTGGAATCGTGGGACTATTTAACCTGTCAACCGCAGAATGAGCGGGACAGCACTTGGAATGACTTAGGTCGACCGGCATAACTTTGCCTAACTTACTCAGCCTACAACTTAACGAGCAAAGGCTGCATCGAGCCTTGCTTCGATGGAACGTGCCGTGCACCGTTCAACTTTGAACGACCAAGTTATTTGTGTACTTAGACTTACGCCGACAGTCATACGACGTAACTTAACTCCTGGGACAAGCCAAGGCTATGCCAAGCCCTGGACGATGGGTGAAGCATTTATGCGGGCGACGTCTATGACTTAGACTGCGATCATAACTTGCCTACTCAACCAACGTCCTTCTCCCAAGCCACGGGACGAAGGACCGAGTGTCATTTTCAAAGCACGTCGTGCAACAACTCTAAGCCGACCGTGGGACGTTTTCCATGTTCTAACTCGATTCAAACCGTCGGGATTATTCCCTTAGCTATGTGGATGCGTAGCTTTTATTATCCAGCCTAACTTGTGCAAGTTGAAAACACAATTTATTATGTGAAGGCAAAGATGAGGAGAGTTCACCGAAACTACCCCACCTGAGCGATGTCTTCAAACGGCCGTCGCAAGGCCAAGTCCGAACGCCGTCGGCGTTTCGATTCCTCCGATTGACTGAGCGGGACGGGGCACTACAACATACACCACTCAGAACAAGTCTCGTCCTCGAGACTTACTGAGTACTTACTTATTGACTTACCACTTTACTTGCCTTTCTAGAACTCTCGCATACACTACGCCTATGCGTTTCCTCAATCCGAGCCACGCTCGCACTACCCTCAATCTTTTCTTCGAATCTCTATTTCAAAATCCTCAACACTTTTCCATTCCTCAAGTCTCACTTGATTCAACATATCACTTGGTTGGATCGTGCACATATTCTAGGCGTCCCCAAAATACATGCATTTCAGCCAAGCCTTGTGATAGAGAATCCGCCATCGCCACTCGAGTCGGATTCGTGCACGTATTCAAGCGTCCCTGATATACATGCATCTCAACCGAGCTCGCGAGTGGTGCCACCATAACTTCTATCTTTTGGCTAAAGTCATTCGTCAGTATCGGAATCATAGTTCCCAAACAACAATATCAACACTGACCCCATCCTAAGGTCAAACCAAGTTGATAGTACGGGTTTTTCTACCCAAGCTCGCATCACTCCGATTTCTAAACATCGAGCATCGATTTCCTACGCACATCCCAACATTCGTCATACGGGGTCCGAGTAATTCGGTAAAGCCATCCTACAACAACTCGCGTTCGACCAAATTCTCCGACGTATCAATATCGCTCGTTCAACAAACCATTTCGCATAGTCTCTCTCTTCGAACACGTTCGACATAATCTGCCTATCAAATCCTTCCAACTCAAGCACGTTACTACGTAATTCGCCGCTAAACCATAATCCACATTTTACATTTCCGAAGTCGTCTATTCCAATTCACGAAACCGATCACAAGGTCGTCTAGCTTAACAACGTGTTGCGCCCCGATCTCACGCGAGTCAGGTTAACCGCGGTGGGCATGAATCACCATGCACGCTCCCGCGAGATAGTCATTCTCATCGGGACGTAACTCTTGTTTTGTGTCTAGACTAATTCATTCTCGATGCGCGGATTGGACCTACTCAATCCCCAAGTTCATTTCATTCATCTTTCACAAGTCAAAACATCCTCGAATCTTCCTTCGCATCAAACCGACAAGTCGAGACAATCAAAGTTGCCGCGTCCTGATCTTCCGAGTCCGATTGTTCCCGCGACATGAATCACCATGTCAGCGCTCACGCGGAACGATCGCCTCAAATCCGACGCAACGCATGTGCGAGGCTAAAGTTGTGCTCGCGCAAGACAAGAATGTCGACGTTGTGGTTATTCGCGTAACCATCAAGACACCTTCATTTGCATCTAACATTCATCTCAACCAAAGTCCTAAGTATTGCATCCAACCGAACCATAACACTTGCACGATCGTCCTTCGCCGAGTCAGAGTACCCCCGAGTTATCGCATAGCGATCTTTGATACGCCTCAATACCATCGACGATATGCGTAACCTGACGATCTTCCTTTGCAACCAAATTTCGAGTCGTGCGAATGATGCTATTGTCCGACTGGATAATCTCCTCGACATTCAAAATCAAGTTCGATCATTATCCCTCGAATCGTTCACAACATCGATTTTCCTCAAACCAAATTCATGTATCGTTCATCCGTTTATCTTACGTCATAGACCAATGTATTTCTTCAATTTGCATCATTCCTTGCTAACTCAAATCATCGAGCAACATTCAATCCAATCCTTAGAGTCATTGTGTAACTTCAAAACCCAAACTTTTCATGCACGTTATCGTCTCATCGTGCTAACTTTTTCTATACGATCCGTATCAATTTTTCTCGATCAAGTCATCCATTTGTACACCCTAACTTTTCCTCAATTCGATTTCATCTACTCAATCATTCTTGCGTTTCATACTTCGCATAATCCTCAATCCCGTGCACGTTCTGTGCGCGTCAATTTCTAAGTTGTTCGAATCCACTTATCAAACTTCCGGACCACGACACATTCAATCGCACCCGATTTAAGGCTTTGCATGTGTGCGACGCTTGCTGATAGACTCACCGACACCCCGAATCCTCAATCGATTGATCGACGTTCCTGAGCCTATCGCATACACCACTCAGGAGTGAAGTCATTCAACAAATCCTCAAAACTATCCTTTGAATCAAAATCAACTTTTCGAATCCCGTTCGAACCATTCCTAAATTTCCAAGCACGACCATCTATATCGCACCGACGATATCGTCGCTCGATAGCACCCCTATCGACAGTCATCCCACTTACTCAACCAAGTCCAACCCAATCTAGTTCGAAACATTACGAATCCCGCACTCGACTTTGCTAAGGTCGACACAATCCTTGGTGTCTATGCCCAGCCCGACATAGCCAACCGTGCTTACGCGAACCATTCTTTTTGTTTTGTTGAAAACTGTTCACCTATGTTTTGCAAAATAGATAGACTTATTGTATGGACATCCCGTGGGACATTTGAGAGAGAGAGCGCACCAACGACATCAATATGCGGAAGCAACAGAGTTTGCGGAAACAACGAGTTAAAGAATTCAATCGATAGTCCAAGGACGTAAAGCCGTGCTCTGATACCACTATGTCACGCCCCGCTCCCATAGGAGCGATCGTCCTCGCTAAGGCGTGATGCCGCACGAGCCTAGATTGCGCTCGTGCAAGGCGGGTTCCATAACGGCCGATTACAGCGGCTGCGACGGGGTCGTCGCACAGAAGTCCCGTACAGAGACATTGATTTATAGCAGCGGAATTAGAACCAAAACACAAGTTACTCAAAGAAGCTCTTTATTAATATTGAACAAAGGTTACATTGGGGGCGCAAGGCCAATATTACAATCACTCAAGTTCACTCTTCTCACATTTTACAAGTTCACTCAGCTCTCTCTCATCTCTCAATTTCAAGTCTTGATCTAGCGGAAGCTTCGGAAGGCGATGTCCATACATTATGTCCTGTATAAGTCTTTTCTCCATGCGGCCGCACGCTTCGAATCGCCAAGGAACTCCGTGCCTCGACGCATCCAAGCGAGCTCCGCGCCACGAGCTTCTACCTGTGCCTGCACATGTAAACTATGTGGGTGTCAGTACCACTGTACTGGTGGAGTGAGCTCCTCGCCCACCCATACAAAACCTACACGTTCATTTACTTTGTGCAGCTTAAAACCCTTTCTCTTGTCTTTCTAGTCTTGCCTTAGGTTCAGTTTTAGGACCTGCGCCTTGGCGCAACTTGTGTGTCAAAACCATCCCGTGCTTGCAATGTCAACGTTGCTCATACTTTACCTCTAGACCACTTCTCGTGCCACAACTTTAACCTATCAGGTCGTGCTCGCCTTTCGGCCAAAATCAGAGACGCAACTACGCGGTAGTATCCAATTTCCTTACGACCGTGCTATAATTCCTTCGTGCCGTGCCTCGTATTTCGAGGCCGTGCCCAATAACTCACGTAACTTCAAGACAACTGCCCTATGGCCCTTCTTGACTTAACTCGAACCAGTTCAAGTCTAACTCATGTACTCTATCTAGCGACTTATCATTCGACGCCACATCCCGTGCTGAAGCACGCCGCCTTCGTCGTTGCCCAATCTTAGGCCCAGACATTGTGTCTTTCTTTCTGCATACTACATACATATTCAATTCAACTCAATCCAAAGGCATACACGCGGTTAGCCGCTATCTGCCGACATCTATATGAACTTGGTCACTGGCTCCCAGAGCCATAGTGGACTCCTCTTTCTTTTATTAGACGGGCGTCCCTTTCAGCGTAAGGTAGCTAGCCCCGCTGCAAGTCCCCGCCTAACCCGTGCAAAGCACAGTTTATCTTTTGTTCCCCAATGCCCGCAACGGTCCCGTGGCCTCGGGCTTGCCGTGCGGGGGAACTTTCACCCTGTCGACAAGTTGCATGTTTCCCAATGCCCGCAGCGGTTCCGAGGCCTCGGGTTTGCCGTGCGGGGAAACTCACTTTGTCGACAAGTTGTCCAATGACCATGCAAGACGCGATCGACACTTTCCAAATCTGAGTCCGCCATGACGACCTATAGACGCGGGCATCCTTCTTTCTTCTGAAACCGCCTCGACGACCTATAGTCGCGAGGCCTCGCCGACCTGTAGTCGCGAGCATAATCCTCTCTTGCCTTTTTCTCCACTCTCAATAAATCAACCGTGGCCCGTGTCTTAAAATACTAGGACCGTGCCATCGTGCCTCAATTCGACTTCTGTTCTACGTGGCGTTATCGCCCAAGTCATACTTTATATGACGGGCCTTGGAATCGTGGGACTATTTAACCTGTCAACCGCAGAATGAGCGGGACAGCACTTGGAATGACTTAGGTCGACCGGCATAACTTTGCCTAACTTACTCAGCCTACAACTTAACGAGCAAAGGCTGCATCGAGCCTTGCTTCGATGGAACGTGCCGTGCACCGTTCAACTTTGAACGACCAAGTCATTTGTGTACTTAGACTTACGCCGACAGTCATACGACGTAACTTAACTCCTGGGACAAGCCAAGGCTATGCCAAGCCCTGGACGATGGGTGAAGCATTTATGCGGGCGACGTCTATGACTTAGACTGCGATCATAACTTGCCTACTCAACCAACGTCCTTCTCCCAAGCCACGGGACGAAGGACCGAGTGTCATTTTCAAAGCACGTCGTGCAACAACTCTAAGCCGACCGTGGGACGTTTTCCATGTTCTAACTCGATTCAAACCGTCGGGATTATTCCCTTAGCTATGTGGATGCGTAGCTTTTATTATCCAGCCTAACTTGTGCAAGTTGAAAACACAATTTATTATGTGAAGGCAAAGATGAGGAGAGTTCACCGAAACTACCCCACCTGAGCGATGTCTTCAAACGGCCGTCGCAAGGCCAAGTCCGAACGCCGTCGGCGTTTCGATTCCTCCGATTGACTGAGCGGGACGGGGCACTACAGGAGCAGATACGTCCTCCCGGTCCATCGACGGCGCCGACTCCAGACATTGCACTGCCTCCTACTGCCCCTACGGTGCAGCTCACCCAGGAGCAGTATGACTACATTCTATCCCAGTTGCACGGCAGGGGTCCGCAGTGATTTCATTGATTTTTTTATGACTTGTACATGTATTGGCCCTATGGGCAAATTGTTTATTGGTACACTTTCGTTTATATACTTGGTGGGAAACTTTTTATCTTCCATTTTTATTTGACTCTATTTGATGTTTGTGAGATGTGTGTCTGTGATATTTACTTTGTGATATCTGCGACGGGGATGACAAATATACCTACGCTGGGTTAAAAGCGATGATCTGATATACAAAGGAGGTGTTGCCAAAATTTTAAAAAAATATAATGTATATTTTTGTGATGATGTGTGTCTGTGTTTACATTGAATGTGAAATGCAGTGTTCGAAACCATCGACAGTTTCGATTACTGTTGATGGTTCGAACACTGCACTTCACACACACTGTAAACACAGACACACAGCATAACAAAAATACCAATTATATTTTTTTTATAATATCTGCGACATATAGCGACGTTCCGCGACGGACAGCGACGGAATGGACACGTCGCTATACGTCGCTAACTAGTGACGTAACGTCGCTAGACGTCGCTAACATGCTGACGTGGGAAATGACAACCTGTCAGCGAACGTCGCTAAATTTGTCGCTAGGCGTCGCTAAAGTGCACACGTGGCTGCCATGCCATGTCAGCGTACATAAAGTTTATGGCGTCGCAACGTGGTCGCTCTACGTCGCTATGTTGGCGACGTAACCTTACGTTGCTATCCGTCGCTAATTTTGTGACGTCTTGCGACAATGATCACGCCGTCGCAAACAGCGACGTCCTGCGATGAAATTGCCATCTGCGACATGCCTATACGCGACACCCTATTTTCGTCGCTAAATACGTCGCAAAATTATTTTAGCGACGGATTTTCCTTATTTAGCGACGTATTTTGACGTCGCTAAAATGGGTTATTTTTGTAGTGTAAGACATTATCTACTACTAAAAGATGTAGTGATAGGTTGTCGTATCATCATTGCCGAGGGATGGGGGTCGAAGGACAGTCAACTTTATCTAAGGCTACATAGTTTCTGCCTCGCCAGTCGAATGACTGCAGGGACTATGTCCTGATCACGATGTCGTACCGTAGATTAATGCAAATTCCTTATAGCAAATGTCATACATAGATTTCTGTCTCGCCGGTCGAATGGCAGATAATTATACAAATCAAACTAGTCAAAGGGTACTGAACAGAAAGTCTAATTAAGACTTTCAACTAAGCAGTCAAAGGGTACTGAACAGAAAGTCTAATTAAGACTTTCAACTAAGCAGCGCTGTAGGATTTAAAATATGGTATTCAGGATAAGTATCCATCCTTCATGACATAGCTGACTCTGCCAAAACCTGACCAACATATCCTACACTAATCATTCCATATTTCAGTAATGTCAGTGAGCTAAATCATACTCAATTGTCGAGAATACTTAGGAGAAAACTCATTCACAGGATTAGTATCCATCCTTCGTGACATAGCTGAAATTTTATAGAGCTCGATAATAATTATTAGTCAATTTATTCATCATTTCAAAACCCTTAAAATGCCCAAAAAAAAACTCCCAGTATCAGTAAATAGGGCTCGAACTCTAAATTAGAATTCGAATCCAAGCAAAACATCAAATTGACAGTTGATATGCCCAAAAAACTCCCAGTATCAGTATATAGGTGTCACACTGTGAGTCTCGTGTCCACACAGTGGGACACGACGTGTCCAAACCAACAAAATAGGTGTCACACGAACTAGAAGTGAGTCCACGCTCTCGTGTCCCCCACAGCGAGTCTACTGTGAGTCTCGTGTCCCCGACAGCGAGTCCACGCTCTCGTGGACACGAACTAGAAGCGAGAGGGAGAGCTAGAAGACGAGGAGAAACTGGGAAGCGGGGGGGGGGGAGTTACCTGAGGAGGAGCTACCTGAGGAAGGAGGAGGAGAATGAGGAGAAGGAGGAGGGAGATCGCCGGAGGAGCGCCGCGGAGGAGAAGGCCGGAGGAGGGAAATCACCGGAGGAGCGTCGCGGAGGAGGAGCGCACGAAAATTTAGGGGGGAAAGATCGAAAAGGAAACCCTTGCCGGCTATATGAAAATATTAGCGACGTTCTTTTAGGACGTCGCTAAACGTCGCTGATATTTATGAAACGGCGACGCTGCTTAATATGCGTCGCTACACGTCGCTATATCAGCGACGTGTACCGACGAACTTGTAACGCCTATTCCCATTTAACAAATTGCAGCCGCTAGACGTCGCTATTAGTCGCTGTTAGCGACAAACAGCGACGCCTTGGATAAACGTCACTAAAACACCCAAAAATAGCGACGTTCTTCCGTGGAGTCGCTAAATACGTCGCTGATATGACTTATTTTAGTAGTGGGTTAGGTTATAGCTAGGGTTTAAGGTTAGGGCTATGGGTAGATTTATATTAGGGTTGGAATTAAGATTAGAGTTATGGTTTGGGGTTAGGGTTGGGGTTAAGTTTAGGGTTAGGGGGGTAGGATTAGGGTTAGGTTAGGGCTTAAATTAGATTAGGGTTATGGTTATGATTGGGATTAGGGATAGTGTTTGGGTTTGCGTTGGACTTAGTGTTACGATTATGGTTAGGGTTGGGATTGGGATTAGGTTTAGGATCACATCTATATATTGTTAGTTAGGGTTTTCAAATTGTTATTAGAAGTCTAATTTGAAATAGATGTATCTTAGACATAAATTTGAAATTGTATCTTAAATATTTTTAAATCTAATTTCACATTGTTATTATAAATTATATATTAGAGATTAAGTTTGTCAAGATAAAATATTTTTAAAGAACATAAATTACTATTTAAATGATATCTTTGGTATGTACAAAATATTTCCAAAGCCTCATGCATAGATTTCGCCATTCTCTCTGGCAGAATATTTCTTACTTTTGAAATAAAGCAAAGACTTTTAAATTTAATATCGTAGTACAAAATTTTCTGTAACACAAAAATATGAATGATGCCATCTCCCCACAGCTGACATGGCATTAATATTAAAGAAATGTGACAGTAGAAATCAAGTTCGAGAAAAATTAAAGGATATATTATTTGATTTTTGTGTGCAATATTATTTTATATCCAATTTTTGTGCAATCTTTTTTTATATCCATCTTATGGCTTTGGATAGAAAATAAGATTGCATCAAAAAAAAAAGGCTAAAATCAATATATTATTTTTGTGTGCAATCTTATTTTCTATCCATTTATTGTTTTAGATAAAAAAATAATATTGGATCCAAAAAATTAATTTTTGGTTTTCCAAATGGCAAGATTTTTTTTTTTAAAATGCATAGAAAATAATATTGCATCTCAGAATCAAAGTCAAGAATTTTTTAAATTTTGGGTAGAAAATAATATTGCATCCGACAAATAAAAGCCAATATTTTAAAATTAATGGCAAGATTAGAATCTACTGTTGATTTTAAAATCAAAGACAGTTTTTGTAAAATTTTAAAGAGTGGAAGCTAATATCACTAAACTATTAAAAATGGGAAGATTTATGAAATGCCCAAAAACTAAAAAAGTTTTATGTAAAACCCACCGCTAAAAAAACTTTCATCGCGTGCCCAGAATTAGAGAAACTTATCCAAAGCGGGTTCCAAATGACCCTTTTGCCCTTCCTTTTAATTTATTGGAAACACCCACAAAACTGCTCTTAAAAAAAACGTTTCAATACTCCATCTTCTTCCATACGCTGCTCACTTTCGAATCTAGGTTTTCTCCTCAAAAATCTTCAAAAACTCGTCGAAAAATTTCGGAAAGACCGGGACGAACGGCAAAAGTGCTAAAACGGAGGTCCAAACATCATTTTTTTGCGAATCTAAAATTTCGGTAGGCCGTCTAACGATGAAGCTGTTATTTTTGATCTCCTCGACGATACGCTCATTTTGCGACAAACGGGACCTCGTTTCGACCTCCCAGTCAAAAGTTATGGCCCTCCAAAGTTTCAACTAACCATAAAATGCAGGAGAATGGCATTCTCCGTCTTAATTTACACGGAGAATGACCATTCTCCGTCTTAATTAGGACGGAGAATGACATTCTCCGTCTTAATTTACACGGAGAATGGTCATTCCAGTGTTAAAACGCAGGAGAATGACCATTCTCCGTGTTAGAAGCACGGAGAATGCCATTCTCCGTGTTAAATGAAATGGAGAATGTCATTCTCCGTGTTAAATAAAACGGAGAATGGCATTCTCCGTCCTAATTAAGACGGAGAATGGCCATTCTCCGTCCTAATTAGGACGGAGAATGCCATTCTCCGTGTAATTTATCACGGAGAATGGTCATTCCAGTGTTAAAACGCAGGAGAATGACCATTCTCCGTGTTAATTAGGACGGAGAATGCCATTCTCCGTGTTAATTAGGACGGAGAATAGCATTCTCCGTCTTAAATAAAACGGAGAATGACATTCTCCGTCTTAAATAAGACGGAGAATGCCATTCTCCGTCCTAAATAAGACGGAGAATGCCATTCTCCGTCCTAATTAAGACGGAAACGGAGAATGTCATTCTCCGTCTTAATTAGGACGGAGAATGCATTCTCCGTCTTAAATAAAACGGAGAATGGCATTCTCCGTCCTAATTAGGACGGAGAATGCCATTCTCCGTCCTAATTAGGACGGAGAATGGTCATTTCCAGTGTTAAAACGTGTAATTTAGTTTTTTCAGGAATAAAGAGTTTCGTTCTTCTTTCAAAGCGATGATAATTCTTATGGAAAAGAAGAAGAAAGATCTTCTCTCCACAATTGAAGATCTGAGTTCAAATGTCTCCACGATGAAGATGATGATGATGGTGATGATGATGACGAGCGATGATCTGAGTTCGACTGAAGAAAAATACACCGAACTACGAACGATCTTTGCGATCTCTGCTGAATATGAGAGCAATGGAATTTAGATTTCTCGTGAAGAAGAAGAAGACGAAAATCGCAATCCAGATCTGAGTTTTTTGAATTCAAATACATATAGATGACCAATTCGTGCGGAGGGGTAGTTTCGGTATTATAAAAATAGCAGTTTCTAGCGGGTGGCATCTAAAAGGGAATCTTGGAATATTTAACGTGATAATACTTAATTCTGGGTATTTCATAAAACTTATCCAGCGGGTGGGCATTTCATAAAAGCCCACCCCGAAATTGGGTTTCTCAGCAATTTCCAGATTAAAAATTGGTTACGTCTAACTTGTCAGCTAACTTTTAATGGAAGATAACATCATCCAAATTTTATGAACGACGAATACCATTTTTGATAAAAGGCTTCTAAAAGATCTCTATTTTATGGGTTTTGTTAACATGTGTGCTAAAGATATATACATGTTAATTCATTAATAAATGTGTATTTCAAATGAGTATTTTTACAAGACATTTATCAATGTATATTTTACATTTTTCAATACACACTTTAAGTGAAAGATGGATTGATAAACATAGAGGTGCAACTCGGACAGATTGGGTCGGGCTTGAGGTCAACCCCGATGAGTCATAAGCCTAGCCCAAGTCCAATCCGACCCGACCTCGGGTTAAATATATTGAAGCCCAAGACCAAGCCCGGAGGATCAGGTTGGGTCGGGTTCATTGGGTTTATCGGACTCTAGATTGGGTTCATCGGGTTTATCGGGCTCTAATATAATATTTGAAATAATTTTAAACAAAATAGCATTAAACATATAATCAAATAGCAATCAAGCTTGATCATTACAAAATACAAACTGAAATAAGATTTATGATAAGGAGTTGAAGAATTTGGTGAAAAAACTTGGAGATTAAACTTTTTATTTAAGAAGTATGAAACTATATTTTTTTTTATTTTTTTTTTATTTAAGAAGTATGATAAGGAGTATATATATATATATATATATATATATATATATATATATATATATATATATATATATATATATATATATATATATAAGTCGGATTTCGGGTTCTTCGGGTAACCTGACACATGAATCCGAGTCCAACCCGAATTTTGATCGGGTTCAAATATTTTAACCCAAATTCGAACCCGGATCCAAGTATCTTCGACCTTAACCCAGCCTATTAACGATTTACCCGATCAGACTCGAATTTAACTGTCCGAGTTGCACCCCTAGATAAATATGATAGAAGTACCCATATAAATTATATATTTATTAATATATTAATATATGTTCTTAGGACACATGTTAACAAAAATTCATATTTCATATACCGTCCGCCCATGTAATTTTGATGGGCGCATATGGTGGCAATGTGTCATTTTCTTGGTGTCATTCAACACAGATAATTAAAAGTTAATGGAGAAATAGTTTTGAGGAATTGCTCAACAAATTAAGTGAGTTTGAGTGGGAGCCGCTATAGGCGCATGTAAGTAGTGTGCGAGCGCCGAATTTAGTGCGGATCCCAACGTACAATTCTGTTGGAGTTCATTATTTTAAGCACACTCGGTCCATCAGTCACTCCCTCGCTCGCTCGAGATCCGGTTCAAGTCTGACCAATACTTACTTCACGAGCACGAGCACCACCTTCTTCTCCTCCAACTCAACCCCCTCTTCCTTCCTTTTTCACGAGTTTCCTCCTCTCTCATCAAATTCTCTCTCTCTTTATAACTATGACTACTCTCCATCTATCCATATCTTTCCTTTAAGAAAACTCTCCTTTCCTTCTTCTATTCCATACATTCAACCACTCTTTACTTCATAGTACCTTCCTTTCTTTCTTTCTTTGTTGTGCTTTACTTCCCTTTTTTTCTCTCTCTCTCTTTTGGAAACACTTTCCACAAAGAGACCCATCTCTCTTCTAACTCCTCTCAACAACAACAACTTCACATTTTGCTCAATTTTGCAACTTACATATATACATACGTACATACATATATCAATGGGGTTACAAGAGAAGCATGAAGTAGTAGAAGAAGCCGATCCCACCGAGATATGGGTCATCGCAGGAATTTCGCTACGGGCGCCTCTAAAGCCTGTAAAGACGTCGTCGACCAAACCGACGTCCACCACGAACGATGACGGACTTGAGGAGGAGGAGGAGGAGGAGGAGACTCCGGTACGAAGGATCACGGCAGAGGGATCGATAAGCTGCCCTCCTGCTCCGAAGAAGCCAAGGCCTTCGCTCGTGTGCCGGCTCGAAGGGGTCGAGTTCTCCAGCGTGCCGGACGACTTGCGGGCGGTGTTCGTTCTGACACAGGAGAGAATATCAAAGTGAGAGAGAGAGAATTTTATATATATATATATATATATATATATATATATGTTGGTAATGGCCGGGGCGAAAAGAGGAAGAATTAACTTGTGTGAACTTGCACTTTGTAGTAGTTTGAAGCGTTAATTTGAGTAAATGTATCGTGATAGTTTCTTTGAAGTAGAGGCTCCAATGTTATTTCTTCAAGTTTGTTGTTCTTGTTCTGATTCCGTCAACAAATTCACCTTTTACTCTTTGCATTTTGGCATTGTTTATTGATTCTAATATCCATGTGGGCCTTCTGGCGAGATGGTAAAATTTGTTGCTTGGAGAATACAAATTATATATATATATATATATATATATATATATATATATATATATATATATATATATATATATATATAAAAGAGGGCTTCAAAACGGCTAAGCCGTATGTATATCATGGAGTTTTTTAAAAAAAATTATGGAAGATAAAAATTAACTTCCTCATCCATTATTTCTTAAAAAAAATTACGGATAAAAACTAACTTTTTCTTTTTTAGTCCGTATAAATATTTATTTAAAAACTAAATTTAAAACGGTTTAAAAATAAATTTAAAGAAAAAAAATATCAAAACATATTTTAAATTGTTTAACAAATCTTAATTCATTAACATAAAAATATTTATCCACAACAAATTATAATTTAAATTAAATTAATTTTTTACAAATTTTAATTAAAATATAAATAATATAAACAATAAATTTAAATTATTATTTTTATAAGATTAGAAAGAAAGAAAAATGATTTAACATGCAATGCAAGTGCAACTTCTAGTATATATAAGAGGTTTAAAAAATGGCTAAAATGAGTTGTTTAAGCTGTATGTACATTTTCACGTAATTAGAAAAATGCTAACAATTGTTTAACTACCTAATATTATCTAACTATAACCACCTATTTTTAACTCATGTGGTTAAGGTAAGAGACATTTTCTGTGGTTGGTTGGGTTTGATCTCACAATATCAGGGCCAGCCCTGAGTCGATGGGGGCCCGAGCAAAACTTGCCCATATATATATATATATATATATATATATATATATATATATATATATATATAGGAAGTGGATCAAAAGTCCCCCTTAGAAAATCCCCTAAAAAACCCCTCACTAATCCGTAATTTAATGTTAATATTAATGTTAATATTAATATTAATGTTAATATTAACATTAAATACTAAAATTAACATGAAAATTAACATTAAAATTAATATTAACATTAACATTAATATTAACATTAACATTAACATTAACATTAATATTAACATTAATATTACGAATTAGAGTGAGGAGGTTTTTAAGAGGTTTTCTAAGGGGAGCTTTTGATCCGCTCCCATATATATATATATATATATATATATATATATATATATATATATATATATATATATATATATATATATATATATATCACAATATTTTTATTGATAAGAATATCACAAGATACATAATAGTTCTATTGTAGATAAATCTATGTTGGTGTCCCCTTTTGTCTGGGGGCTCTAGACCGTCGTCCGGCCTGTCCTGGACCAGGGCCGCTCCTATCTCACATGCAAACATTATTTATAACAAATTATGATTTAAATTATTTTTCGACAAATGTTTTAGGTGCTCACAGAACAACGTTATCTATAACAAATTATAATTTTTGTAAATTTTGATAAATTTTTTTATGTACTTGCAATGAACGTGCATGTTTCCTAGGATATATATATATAAACTTCTAAACTTTGCATAAACCGAAGCCTTTTGCCTTTTGGCATTAGGATGTCCTTCACTTAATTCTACTGAGTATAAAAGTGCACAATGCAGGTTACTGCACACACACATTTAATATGAACGTGTGTGTGTGTGTGTGTGTGCAGTTCAATTTGCAAATGAACACAAAAGAATCATATCACTGAATGACATGGCCTTTGCACACACGCATTTAATTTGAACGTGAGAGAGAGAATTCAATTTGCAGTTAATGACATGATGCTTCTCACTCTCTCTTTCACTGAATCATATAATGATGCTCTCTCTCTCTCTCTCTCTCTCTCTCTCTCTCTCTCTCTCTCTCTCGTATGTATGTATTTATTCATCCATTCACTCATGACATCAGAAGAAAGAAAGAGTAGGGGGGGCTATAATATAGGTAGCCAAAAGCTGCAAATATGTAAGACTTATCTTTTGCTGCTTTTGCAGTAGAGATTCTGCACTTCTCCAAACCCATTGACTTAAAAACCACTCCCTACTTTGCCTCTGGTGCCTCCCTTCCCCTTTATTTCCAGGCCCCCCAGCAGTACACATATCACAAGAAAATCACACCAATCTCAAATTCCTAGGAATGGCATCCTATGTGTGTGTGAAAAGAATGTCCTCTCAGAAACTGTTGGAGTTTTAAAATTGGTCACTAGAATTATAGTCCCACTTCCTCTAGAATTCTAAATATGTATCCTAATATTAGACTATACTTTGTATTGACATATGTACATAGAATATGTTAGCTCATGTGGTTGAGATGGTATAATATTTTTCTAAAAGTATACTTGGTTGCAGCTTCATTTCTGAGTTTAGAAGTCAGTTTGAATTTATGATTACCTGTATTTTTTTAGGATTTCACATATCCATGGATATTAGAGTTTATGTGTCGAAATTGACAGATGTTAGAATTTGGGTCTTGAAATTACTGTTCAGGTAGACTAATGAACAGTGATTTCGAGACCCAAATTCTAAAATCAGTCAATTTTGAGACCAAAACTCTAATATTTATATATATGTGAGACCCTAAAACTAAATAATTCGTATTTTTTGTGGCAATTTACACTCGTGCATTTATGACTAAATTGGCAAAAGGAGACTTGTTAGTCAAAAGAAATTATAAACAAAATCATGACTACTTTGGATCATAAAGTAATCTTTTTGACTACTAATAAGGGAAAACATAAAAGATGTCTAATTTTAACAATTTTCTTTTTAAAATGATTGGTGGAGAATTCCACCAAGCTTTGTCCTCCATTATGTGAACAAGAAAGGCTATTGTCACTGAACATTAGGGCAAAGGATTATTCTAATGGAATATTGGAATGGATAAACATGCATGAGTTACCTAAGCATACACCTAACTCTGTCATGTAGTAGTTAAACAAATGATCCCCACTATTATTAACTACTTAATTATGAACATATAATGAAGTTAAAGTGCTTCCACATGCAATCCTGGTAACTAAAGTATAAATTTTCTAATAGACCCAGATCATGATCCACATGTATTGGATTAGCTTTGAGCACATTAAACTAACCAAGAAATTTAAAACATCATGTGTATTTAATTTGCTTGCAAATGATTGTTCTCCAAGTAGGCTAAGTTAATTTGGATGATCAAATACAAATGAAATATCCAAATGGGTGATGTGGAATATTCTAATTCATGTTGGGTTATTTTTGAATAAAAAAACTTATTTTTGTGATGTCCGCTTAACGTACGGAACTTTATGCATATTACGTTGCATGTAATTTTGGCCCACTGTCTCCAATTTTCTCTCTCTCACACACACACTCACACACACACTTTCCCGTGGTTCGATCCGGAGACCGCTCACCTAACCAAGAAGGTTATACCTCTTCTCGCTGACCATAAGAGCCAGTTGAGTTCAGTAAATAAAAAACTATTGAATCGTATCTATTTTTTATTTTGGAAATGGTTCGGAAACAAGAAGTTTACTATGACAATAAGGAAAAAAAATGAAGAAAACTTCCATATGAAATGGTTTGGATCTCCATGAGAACTACCAAGTTTCCTATCACTATATATTTATTGTTATTAAGAATATGTGTGCTTGATGAGGGTTGCTGAAGATAGGGAAAAGATACAAGGCTGTGACAAATTGCTTCCTAAGCTACACCCCTAATTGTTGTATAATAATTCTAATTGCTAATTAGGGACAGTAATGGCATCTTCAATTGTAAACTGATCCATGAAGTTAGACTTTTTCAAACTTTGGTATTTGATCTAAATATCATAGTTTACAATATCGGCCGAAACTGATCCGATACAACCGATATCGATACAGTTTAGCATGCGCTGATCTAATACTGACCGATACTGAAGGTTTCTTTTTCAGTTAATTTGGCAAAAACATTAAAAAAATGAGTAATCAACAAGGATGTAAAAGCATAGTAAAATTGTAGAAGCATGTAAATGAAAAATGCTTCTCGTCGCAAGTAAACCAATCGGCAATGGTCACTGTTATTTTATTCAATTTTAAAACTACAATGAAACAACACAAAATACTTAAAGTTATGTCTAAATATCTATAAAAAAAATTCTAAATTTATTAATAATTATTTAATTTTTGATACAAAAAATTTTGATACTTCGATGTGAAACTGTCGATACTATCAATATTGTCGATACTGTTGATACCAATATTCATAGGAAAAATCAATTACCAATTCCAATTCCGCTACCGATACTTCTAACTCTTCTAAAATATATAATTCTGATACTTCAATCTCTACCTTTCTCTCTCATGGATTAACAATAAGAAAAAAGCACATTAATCTTTTTTTTCTTTTTTCTTTTTTTCACTTTTTTTCGTGCAGACTCAGAGTATGCCACGTTCATCAGTCCTTTAATGTTGTGGGATTGTGGGTGGAACAGCCTCACGTCCTCACTGTATTTCATCATTGTCAAATAGCACATTAATCATGCCTAAATAATTACAAGATAGAGGTTGACTTCAGTTTGAGTCATGCCTAGTTTGAGTCATAGACAGAGCCTCACATAGGTGGCATAGTTAACTATGAGCCATTATTAAAACTAGAGACATACTATTGAGTCGTTTCTCATTACTTTGGCAGCTACTAAACGATGGGACAATCACAGACAAAGGAGGTTTAAATCTGTTAATTTCTACTCTGTATTTTATATAGTCAAGAATATAAATAATGTAAATAAATAATCTAATCGTGACCGAGGCTTGAACTTATATAGTTCCGTCCCACATTGGTGCTTACGATATAATGGCGTCTTTGTCTCCCAGGATGCAACAAAGCTCCTCCCCCGGTAGCAGCACTTCAAACCGTAGGAACTGGACGAAGCAACGAAGGTAGACTCTCTCTTGGATTGAATGCTTGAATGAGTGAATGAATTTTAAATTTAATAAATCAAACACTCATAGGACTATGCTTTTATAAATGGAGACACAAAGTCGACACAATGTTTAAAAGGGACACATTTTCCAATAGATACAACCATTGAAAATTATTCAACAAAATCTTGATTAACTTAGCTATCAAGAAATTGCCAGATGCTTTCTACATTTTGTTTGGCCACTAGGTTGCTCATGATCGGAAATTAATAATTTGGGTAAAGGCAACTTAAGAATTACAATTATGTTGATTGAGATTTTAAGATTGTAATTCCAATCTTTTTACGTCGACAAATACATATTCTATATGGAAGTTCCATTGAGAACAACATCAGCAAGCCTTCAAACAAAGCATAAACTTATGTTGCTTGTATTCTTATGAATTCTATAACCAATTAATGTACCAAAGTTTAATATAAGGAAGGGTATATTCTTTTGAATTCTAATACCCAATTAATATACCAAAGTTTAATACAAGGAAGGGTAGATAAGATGCTTCCCTTAGGAATATATTGAATTCCTAAACATGCCCACCAGCAAAGAGACATCATTAGGAAATAAGAAAGGAATGGTAGGAAGCAGTGGAGCATCATTTCATTGCTAAGGTTTGACACATTTCTTCTAAACTAAGGGGATGGTTTTTCATACGAATAGTGCATGTTTATTCACTTTGATAAGGTATATTATATATGGTCCCTTGAACTCAAGAAATTAAAATCGCATATGAAATTCTAATACGAAGTTATATTGATCGCATATGAAATACTACAAAACTTTTGTTTAAGGGCATAATATTTTTCTTACACTTCGACTTGTGTGACACAATCTAACTCTTCGAAGATCAGTGAAAGCTTTATCCAAGTAAGCTTAGCTAGATTGCTAAGAAGAGAAGAGAACGGTGGAACGAGAATGCGACTTTAAAGAAATGACTATATTGAAAGAAGCTAACAAAATTCGGTAGTGATGAGCAAATGAGCATCCTACTTATTTGTATGACCTCAAGGGTCTTACAAGAACTTTTACGTCCTAGATACTTACAACGAAAGATATCATAACTTTTAGAAAACTAAGGAAGCTTCATGAGAATTCCAGAAGCTTCAGCTAAACTTTTGTTTGGTGAGAGTTATGTAGAACGGTCTCGGTGGGACGAAATATACAGTTCGTTAGATTCTCCCCTACTTATTGTGTTGACGTCCTCGTCACATGTCCATTGAAATTTTTTGGGATTTGTCCTTGAACTGACATAACGTGTCACCGTGCTCCCATCAAACTCACTGTGCAACATTCTCTTCCATACGATAAGAACTCAACACACGGAGAAATGCCTCATCGGCGAATGGTCATTGAATCAAGCACGACTTCCACTTCTTTGTTGAAAGACATGGTCACGGTTGTCGTGGGTCGCGTTTGAAACTTCTCGCTGAGGGCCTTTCAAATCTGCGTGATAAGGCTTGAGATAACTCGCGTGGAAGATGAAATGAATCTTCAGCTTGGCATGGAACTCAAATTTGTAGGCAACTTTGTCCACATCTTCTTAAGGATCGGATCGGGAAGGGACCTTCATGTTGCGTATCAATCCCTATGTACCTTGGGAAACATTTTGAACTGTTCATGTTGAAGATTAATCATTAACAAGTCCTCTTCCATGTCCTAGACAAGCCTTTACTTGGCGTTGGTCCATTTCTTGATCTTGTACGCAGCCTTCTCCAGAAATATTTTAGTACGTAATATTCTTCTTTTTGAAGTCTCAGGCAAACTGATGAGCCGCGAGACTTTTCTCTATGTTCCTGTACTCACCATGTGCAGGACAAACGACTGTCAACCCATTACTAATCGAACGGGCTGATGTGGACTCGCTCCTTTCTTGAGATCGTGGAAGAACTCGGCAATGTAAAGGTGATGCATCCAATATCGATGGTTAGCACTTACAGAGTGTCGTAAGTAATCTTTCAGTAGAAAGACTCATTTCGTCTGTCCGTCCGTTTGCGGGTAAAAACTAGATAGGACAATATCCACCTCAACGGAAAAGGAGACGAGGGATATTGATACTCGATATATAGTGACAACTGGCAAGGCAGGCAAGCAAGAGCCAGCATTCTCAGTTTGATGTGGGTTTTTCCAATTCCATCAATGTCCTGCACGAGCTATTTTGCATGGGGAGCCGCCATGTGCCTACCACTGTCGGTTGATTGCTCCTGCTCCTCCATTAATCTTCATTTACTAGTGAAATGTAACTTGAAAACTGAAACATGTGCACTAAATTCATATACTTTGTGCTAATAACCTGAGAAAATATATATACAGTAAACTATCTATCTAGCTGACAAAAACAGAAGGAAGAACATGCTACCTTTGTACGTAATTAGGGGTTAGCGTCTGGTTTATTCGATTTTAACCGAATCGAATGAGTCAAAACCGAATCAACCGAATTTCTAAAAATCAAAAACCGAAGTCGAAACAAAATTAGCCATAACAAAAACCAAACCGACATTCGATTTGGTTGGATAATTTTTATTATTTCATTGGCCAGACCCAAAGTGGGATTACAATTAATTATATTAAATATTATAATTCTTGTAGGTAGGTTTGCTATATTATAAAAATTTGTCCAAAGTTAGATTAGTTATTAAACTATCAAACTTGGACTTCAAAACACATCCATAAGATTATTATTTTCAAATATACACATTTCTAATCACAAAATATAAATAAAACTAAGATTAATTATAATTGTGCAAGTTTTGGACCGAATTAGAAAAAAAGATTTGTATTTTCAAAACCGAAATCAAACCTATCTTTTTTTTTTCCAAACCAAATTGAATTCTTATTCTCTTATTCGGTTCGACTCTCTGTCCAAAAACTGAATAATGCTCTCCCCTATGTGTATACACATTACTTTTGGAGCTTTAGCAAATAATTGAGAACTGTATAGAATATATATAGTTTTCATTACGTCTGGTATTGATTCAGAAACCTGGAGAAATTTTAAAGCAGCTTTTGATTGTGGAAGGTTAAAACAATTGAGAAACTTAGAGGAGTGGGCCCAAAAGAGGGAGAGCTTCAATCTTCATTGTTGTGTAATTGACATTTGTAAGGAATCCTATGACGAGAACAATTTCTGGACTGGCCAAGGAGAAGGGGAATATAAGACTGTGAATATCCCAAGGACAGGAAATACCATTCAAGGACTAGTTAACTTCACATCGAGCTCTGTTCCTTCCTATACCCCCAGCTTCCTATTGAAAGTTTGGAACCAATTAGTACTCTTGAGTCAGACATTTTCCCGCCAAGGAGTAAATGTTTCATTAAACACAAATTCAAATTTCAAAATAAGAGAAGAGAACCTGCCAATTGATTCATTCGGACAAGTGTACAGTGTACTGAAATCTTCACAAACAGATGTTGGGACATCTTTGCTGAAATATAGCAGTCTCTGACGGTTCATCTCTCTGTCTGTACAAGTAGTAAATATGTCAAACGTCAGCTATAGCAAATGCAGAATAAGAAGGAAAGGAAAGGAAAGATACATGAGAAATTGAGAAATAATGTGGGATATTTCACTCGGCTCCTGTCCTGTTAAAAGGCTTAGTACCATTTTGAAAGAAGAATGGTCTCCCCACGCCGCAGGTGGGTTTTCACCTGTCGTAGCTGGTCCTCTTTCTGCATCAAGTTGTCAAAAAAAAAAAAAAATCATATTAACTCCATGTTTCAAGTTGCAATCACTACATTTATCAATATATTAAGGGGCTCTTTGAATATCCAAAGTGGGAAGGAATTGAAATAAAAAAAATGCATACACAAAGTTTGAAAATAATTTGCATATGCATTTGAGTTTCATGTTATTTCTTGTCCGACTTCGGACATTTGGATAAGAGCTACGCGGAAGTGGCCAAATTCACACTTCTGTGTTGGGATGTCACATAGAAAAGAGATGAAATAAAAAAATACATTGTAATAATGAAAAAAAACAAATTAATTGGACTAACTAAATTAATAATTATTTACTAATACTAATTATTTAATTATTTACTAACAGTAATTATTTAACTATTTATTATTTAATTATGCACTACTATTAATTCTTTGGTAATAATAATATTTATTTATTTATTTTATGTCGATAATATCATCATTATCAACATCTCTCTCCTCTCCTCTCCCAAGCAACAATTTTTCCAAACCACATCTTTATCTCCCTCCCATCATCATCTCTCTCTCCCCTCACCTCTATGTTTTCTTCTCCCAAACCACCTCTTCACTGTTAGAAATATTTTTCTTTGCTTGTAATCTGTAGACAAAATAAAATTAAAGTTAATGTTACGGGACACCGAAAAAGTCGCGCACGAAGTACTGTCCTAAGAGTTTAATCGGATCTATGTGCAGACCTGTTCCGAATGCTCCTAATGGTAAAACCTCCACTCTACGGTATCTCCTCGTCGCACACAACTCGGAAAGAATAACCCGAACTTAGCGTTATCCAGAAAACACGAAAGAAAAAAACTGGTGGAGATTGATTGCTTTGGAATCAAAATTAGCGTATGAAAGAGAGCATGAGAGAGAGAGAGAGAGTGGAGTGTTTTTTTTCAAAGTGAAGATTGTTCCTTTATATAGCATAAAGCATATGCTAAAAATAGACTACAGGGCCGGTTATAGAGAGAAGCTAATTCTCCAATGTTAACATAACCAAGGGAATAGGAGCTAGGGACTTGACTTGGTTTTTTGCTACCAAGTCCAACCCCCCTCCCCCAACGTTAACACAACCAAGGGAATAGGAGCTAATTCTCCAACGTTAACATAACCCTGCATAACATGATTGGACCTATTAAGAGTTAAAACTCATCCTAACTATATCACACCGGAACACTGTCACCATAGGGATAGGATACCATTGTACAAACTCGTACAGCCGCCGCTTGGGTTTTAGTTTTTGAGAATTTAATTCCAGGGTCGGTATTCCATATTAGTCACCGGAGTCCAGCTTGTTTCTACCCATTGAACCGGCTTCTTGGGATCTCCAATTAGACTCAGTTAGATTGCCACTGCTGGTGACTTACTTATGGGCTTAATCCCATCCCCCTCGATGATTCTAGGATCAATGTCCTAGACAGACCCTTCGTCAAGTGGTCTGCAAGGTTCTTTTCTGACTTTATATAGTCAAGAACCACATATTTGAGGCTCTTTATTGAATTGAAGCGCAACTGCAGATGCATGTTCATCTTAGCATTCACAGAATCATGGTTTAGTAGTTCAATAACAGATTTATTATCACAATTGATAGAAATTGCAGGAACATAAATATGAGAAACATGTATATGCATAATCAGATTTCTAAGCCATTCAGCTTCTGTACAAGTAGTGTCCAGAGCTATCATTGTAGAGTTCATTGTACTCCTAGCTATAATAGTTTGTTTACATGAACCCCAGGACATTGCAGCTCCTCCTAGAGTAAACACATATACAGTGGTAAATTTCACATCATGTGAATCAGTTACCCAGTTTGTATCTGAATAACCTTCTATGATATCTGAGTGTCTAGTATAATGTAGTTTATAATCTAGAGTACCTTTAAGATATCTAAATACTTTTTCTAATGCTGACCAATGTGACCGATTTGGGTTACTAGAATATCTACTCAGTCTCCCAACAGAAAAAACAATGTCAGGTCTAGTTCTATTTGTTATATACATAAGAGAACCTATCATCTGTGAATATCTATATTGTTCTACAGGAGAACCTTCATTTTTCTTGAGAATGATACTACTGTCACAAGGAGCAGGAACAGATTTCTTGTCAAAATACTCAAATTTTCTTAGCATTTTCTCAATAGATTGTACTAAGGATAGGGTATAACCCACTTTGCATATATATTTTTCCTACTGTTACAAATATGCTTGTCAATATTCCTATTGTCGGACTTGGTAGCAAAAAACCAAGTCAAGCCCCTAGCTCCTATTCCCTTGGTTAGGTTAACGTTGGAGAATTAGCTTCTCTCCATAACCGGTCATATAGCCTATTGACTCTATTTTTAGCATATGCTTGATGCTATATAAAGGGACAATCTTCACTTAGAAAAAAAACACTCCACTCTCTCATACTCTCTTTCATACTCTCATTTTGATTCCAAAGTAATCAATCTCCTCACCACACATAACTCGAAAATAATGACCCAAACTTAGCATTGCCCAGAGTTTGTTGTTAACAATAAAAAAAATAATTTGTTACAAATATTTCTTAGTAACAGTAAACAAATATTTGATATATATTGTAAGCAACATATATATAGTTAATAGTAAGCAAATATTCAACTCTTAGATTGTTAGAAATATTTTCTTTTGCTTGTTGTAATCTGTAAACAAAATAAAATTAAAGTTAATGTTATCGGCCTCCGGGAAAGTCACGCACGAAGCACTGTCCTAAGAGTTGATTCGGATCTATGTGCAGACTTGTTCCGAATGCTCCTAATGGTAAAACCCCTGCTCTATCGATATCTCCTCGTCGCACACAACTCATAAAGAATAACCCGAACTTAGCATTAACAAAAAACACGAAAGAAAAAAAACTTATGGAGATTGATTGCTTTGGAATCAAAATGAGAGTATAAAAGAGAGTATGAGAGAGAGTGGAGTGTTTTTTCCCCCAAAAGTAAAGATTGTTCCTTTATATAGCATCAAGCATATACTAAACATAGACTATAGGACCGAGTATGGAGAGAAGCTAATTCTCCAACGTTAACATAACCAAGGAAATAAGAGCTCGGGGCTTGACTTGGTTTTTTGCTACCAAGTCCAACATTCACCTCCCTCCATCGCCATCCCTACTCCGCTATGTGAATGCCGCCTCCACAAGATCCAACAGGAGACCCTCCGATGCCAACACCCCTAATTGACAACTCCAACACCAACAACTCTTGTCCAGTACTCTCTCTCTCTCTCTCTCTTCCCCCAGCTTCCTGTCGGGACTTCCAAAAATTACCAAACAATGGAAGTGGCCCTTGGGGTATGCATACGCACAAAATCTCTACTTCCGCACTCCACTTCGTTGAACCAACTAGTCCCTTTTATCCATATCAATGGATAAGAGTTTTCAATTCAAGCAATTTCTATGAGAGATTTTAAAAAGAAAAATGGCACCCTCCCCACTACGACCTTATGTTACAACCATGAAAGCTTATTTAAGTCTTTTTTGTAGATAAAAAAATATATATCATTCTCTTGAGTGTTTTTAAAGAACAAAAAGCACCAACTTTAACTCTAGATAGGTACATTGCTTAAAGAGAGATGATTTTTCTTTTCTTAGTGCATGTCTCTCTGAAGAACTTTGGATCAATTCACTGATCAAGGATATCTTCATGCTATTTCATCAATGCACTTATAATCATATTTATACTTAACTTCGATTGCTATCTAATTTGTCCATTATATATCAATCACTCTACAAAAGGAAGCTCTAATAAAGGGCACCCTGTTACATAGCTGACTTGCAGCATCAATATTATTCGGCTAAATTACAACTTAATACCCTCAACTATTCAAGTTTTTTAACTTGATATCCTCAACTTTGATATAGCAGAACAGTTCTACTAAAATAAGTTGAGACGAGGGATATTCGCTGTTGTTCTTGCCCCACAAAGATGATCTAGCAATTTAGAACATAATAGACTTCAATTCAACATGAAGATCAAGCACTGCATGTTTACCAATGGTCGATATCTTGTACCTCACAGGAAAATCAAGGACATGGATGGTAATATGGACTAATGTATCCTTGTTTCAGAAATTGTCTTTAATTATTAATCTTCTTTTATGTGGAACTTAATATGAATTTCCTTTTGACAAATCACTTCGTTTACCTGTATGATTGTATCCAATTGTTGAAAATATCGTTATAGGTTTTAATATTCAATCGAATGGTTAAAACCTACACCCATATTGGTCACATAGCATTTTCTTATAGGCAGGACCCACGAGAAGACGAGCTCTCAATAACCTGACTGCAATCAAACAGTCTCATACTAAAGAAATCAAACAAGTAGACAAATTTGCTTAGAAACAGTTCATAAAGTCTATATACTTAGGAAGAAACATTGCATCAGTATTTGATTGCTTTGTGGTAGTCAACATAAAAAAACTGCCATATAACAAGTACCAACTCACATTATCCTCGAAACCAGGTTAGAACACGACAATTATCATTAAAAATTCATTTGCCAACTAGCTGAACAGTTCACTAAAATAAGAATAGCAGCTGGATTTGGGTCAACGGGAAAAGTATCACATGAACGTGCAAATGAAAATGTAGTTGCTATGATATAGGAGAAAGGATTTAAGCAAACTTCCACACAAAAACTTCCACCTTTATGCAGTAAGCTATGGCAAGCTATGGCAGTGTACAATTCATAAGTCAACCCCACATCATCATCACCATCCAAGCCTTTCCTATTAGAATGGGGTCCTCTATGGATCATAAGCTCCATAAATGATGACAAAGTTTATATGACCGTTGTCGTCTATGTTGCCGTCAAATTCCTAGCCAAGGTTGCTACGAGCATGAGAGGGTCGTGCCTCGCGCCTTAGGCGTGCCCCCCCCCCCTCTCTCTCTCTCTCTCTCCCTCTCTCTCTATATATATAAATATATATATAAATATATAAATATATATATAAATATATATATAAATATATATATGGCGCAGATGAAAGAAAATAAAAAAAATATGGCTCAGATGAAAAGCCCTGTAGGGGGAGCCCCGCCAAAGCGCCACCCTCCGCCCTCCCGCACCATCGGATCGGAGGGGCCTTCGTGCGCGCTCGCTCGATCCAACGGTCGAGAGCGACGGGGCTCCCAATCCCGACCCATATATATAGTCAGAGAATTTGAGTATATATATATATATATATATATATATATATATATATATCATAATAAAAAGAGATGGGCGAACGGCTGCTCTCGGGCAATCGGCTAGGGTTTCCGCGTGGCACCCCCCCGCGGCCGTCGGATCTCCTTGCAGGCGGGGAGCTGCCCTCGGGAAGGAAGGTCGGTGCCCCCCCCCCAGGCGGTGGGGTGGGGTGGGCGGGAGCAGGATCGGGGGGGCGGGGGGGGGGGGGGGGGGGTCGGGCGGACCCCCCGACGCTGGCGCGCGCGGCAGCTTCCTCCCAGGCGGTAGGGGGGGGGGGTGTCGGGTGGACCCCCAGGGCAGTCGACGACCCCCCCAGGCGGGGGGGGGGGGGGGGGGGGGGGGGGGGGGGGGGGGGGACGGGCACAACGGGAGGGGGTCGGACGGCCTCCGTTCGGTGACGGGGGGATCGGACTCGCTGCGGGGTGGCCCCATTGCTCCGAACTTTGAATTCGGAGCAGGCTCTGGATCTATGGGGAGCCAAACGGAGGGTGGTGGATGGACGACGGTTACGCGCTGTCGTGTGGCGAAGACCGGGGGGGAAACGGGAGGCGGACAGGGTATGGTTAGGGATCGCCATCCTGATAGCCGTCAGTACGGGTCAGGGTCTAGGCCATCTACCCGAGGTCCGGGGGGGGTCTGCTGGGAGATCGGTGGGTTTGCGGCCAAAGGCGACCGCGGAGGCCAAGGGGAAGAGCAAGGTGGTGGATCTGGATGTTCAGGGATCTGGGACTCCTCGCCCGGAGGTTGGTCCGAGGCCTCTTGGGACGACCACTCGGCCTGCTGGACGGTCCTGGGCTGAGATCTGCAAACCTGTGGGGCCGAAACCCCTACATCGATGGAGTACGTTCCGTCGATCAAGACAGGGAGGGATTTTCGGACCTCTTTTCCTGCGGAGGAGATCCAGAAGGTGACAGCATACTGGAAGAATACTTTCGTTCTGTATGTCTTAGGCAACAAGCCTTTCTACGGACATATCCGGGGTTATGCAGCGCGTGTCTGATAGCCTAAGGGGAGTATGGAGTTCTATGCCCGCGAGAACGGCTTCTATTATGTGAAGTTCGGACTGGCGGAGGATGTCGCTAGGATCCTCCAAGGCGGCCCCTGGACGTTCGACGGCAGACTGATCATTCTCAAGGAGTGGACCCCGGAGCTTCGATGTGAGAGGAAAGTTCTGAATGTCATCCCTGTATGGATTCGCTTCCCTGAGTTCCCGGTCAGGTTTTGGAACATACCTTTGTTGATGCGGCTAGCCAGCTTGGTGGGCACCCCGATCAAGGCAGATGAAGCTACTGCCTTTCGGTCGCGGTTGATGTACGCGAGGATCTTTGTGGAGATTCGGGCAGGAGGGGAGCTTCCGAAGATGGTGGAATATGAGATCCCTTCTGGGGAGGTGCTTACCCAGAAGGTGGAATATGAATGGGTCCCACCTACCTGTTCACGTTGTTCCTGCTTCGGGCATCTGGCCAGTGCGTGTTCGGAGGTTGGACCTCCGGTGGAGCCTACTATCCCTCTCAGTGAGGCTCCAGAAGCTCCCTGCGATATGGATCTCAGAGATGATAGTGGAGCGGAGGTCTTGGAGGGGGAGGTTACTCATCCTGTGAGTGATGGTGGTTTGAGCCTCGTTGTATCCACTCAGCTTGCTCCCACGAGTGGGGCGATGACCACTTGCCAGGGGCTGAGTAGTATAGTTACTAGAGGTATGGTGGCATCGGAGATTGAGGCACGAGGGGATGGCGGATCGTCTGGAGGGCAGGTTTACTGTAGGAAGAGACGCGCTGTCGGCCTGTTGAGGGATGGCCCCTCCAGGGTGGTGGGACATACTACTGACAGAGAGGAGGCGGTGTGTGTTGACAACCCTTCCTGGACGTTGGTTCTATCTCAGGTCGCTCCCCAACAGGCGGTTCCGACTGGGATGGAGGAGGATTCCTTAGCGACGGATGCGGCACTTTTTCCATGTGCTGATCCGGGAGTTTCTCAGGGGGACCCCACCTCTCATTAATTAATGGCTATTATTGCCTGGAATGTGAGGGGGGCGTGTTCGCTAGGGAGGTGGAGAGAGATTTGTGGGGTGCTCCACAGAGAGAAATGTGACATTTCTGTTCTATTAGAATCCAAAATCAAAGGTGAGAAGACTCTTGCTCGACGGACCCCTTCTCACTGGGCCCAACTGCACAACCTGGCTCTTTGTGACATGGCCAGGATTTGGGTTCGTTGGAACTCGAAGAATTGGGATGGTGACTTGATCTTGATGACGGAGCAGTTGATTGTCATCTCCTTCGTGAACAAGGGTGGCTTCCGGTTCTTGCTGGGGGCTGTCTACGGCCACAATGACAAAAAGAGACGGGAGTGCCTATGGAGCGACATTTCCCGGGTTTCCTCTGTTGCTGACTCGTCGTGCTTTCCTCTTCTCTTGATCGGGGACTTCAATGCCCTTCTGCATCAAGGGGAGAAGCTGGGGGGTCGTCCGGTTCCAGATTCTATCCTCTATGATTTCCAGAGATGCCTCCTGCTTGCGGGACTTCGGGGATTGTCTCGCTCAGGCTTCATCTGGACTTGGCACAACAAAGCAACTCATAACAGGGTTACTTGTCAGCTTGATCGAGCTCTGGGCAATGGGGAGTGGTTCCGTCACTTCCCCAACACTTCGGCTGAGGGCCTGGCCGCTGGGACGAGCGATCACTCCCCCATCATGGTTGGCTTCACTGCTCGGTCTCTTGGGAAGTCCCGCCCTTTCAGGTATAACAACAGTTGGTATCTCTCGGAGGGCTACCTAGAGGCTGTCGCAGAGGGGCTTACTAGCGGTCAGGAGGGGACGGCTCAATTCTGCTTGGTTCGTCGCCTCAAGGCCACGAAAAGAGCTCTCAGGAGTTGGGTGAAGGGGTTGCCCAAGTCCACCTTAGAAGATAAGGAGGTGGAGTTGCGGACCTTGCAGCAGGATATGCAAGCTGACATGCTCAATGGGGACCTGGCGGCTAGAGAGAAGGAGCTGATCGGAGAAGTCAACATCCTGAGGCTGCAGAAGGAGATTAGCTCGGCACAGCGAGCCAAATGTTCCTGGCTTAAGGATGGCGACCGTTGCTCCAAATTCTTCTATGATGTTATCCGGACAAGACAGAATAGGAATCACATCTCCCAGCTTCTTGACGCAGATGGCACTCTGGTGGGGACGCCGGCTGAGATCTAGGGCGAGGCTGTCAGGTACTATTCTGAGTTATATTTCCAGACTGACTACCTGTCTGTGTTCCCAGAGGTTGTTACGAAGAGATTGGTGACCCCATATGGGAATAGCATTCTTCTTGCCCCTGTGACATTGGAGGAGGTGGAATCTATTGTCAAGGTGGCGGATCCCAACAAGGCTCCTGGTCCGGATGGCTTCAGCAGTGGTTTCTTCAAACGCCATTGGGACATTCTGAAGCATCAGGTCGTGGAGGTGGTGCAGGAATTCTTCACCAAAGGGAAGCTTCTGAAAGAACTGAATAACACTTTCCTGACCTTGGTGCCAAAGAAGGATGGAGCGACAGCATTGGCGGATTTCAGACCTATTGCGTGTTGTAATTATCTTTATAAGATAATTACGCACCTTATGTGCCGGCGGATGGAGTGTATCATGCAGGACTTTGTATCTCCGAATCAGGCTGCGTTCATCAAGGGGAGGTCGATCGCAGAGCACAGCCTCCTGGCTCATGAGATGGTGAGGGGATTTAGCAGACCCGGAGGGGAGAAAGCTTGTGTTAAACTGGATCTGAGGAAGGCGTATGACATGGTCAATCGTGACTTCCTCTGTCATCTGATGACCGCCATGGGATTCGCGGAGCACTGGGTTGCGTTAATCCGGGAGTGCATTACGTCCCCTACTTTCTCTGTTCTCATCCAGGGTGTTTCTTATGGGTACTTCCAGAGCAACCGTGGGCTTAGGCAAGGGGACCCTCTGTCCCCTAACATGTTCACGCTTGTTATGGAATACTTTACTTGCTTGATGGATCTGGCAGTGCACCGTGGACGGCTGGTCCCTCTGTTTCGGAGGATGGACCCCCCAGTTACCCATCTTATTTATGCAGATGATCTGCTAGTCTTCATCCAGCCTTCGACGGAGGGGTTGCAGACGCTTGCGGCTATTATGGAAGATTTGAAGTCCTTTTCGGGTCTCCAGATGAACAGGAATAAGAGTAGGGTCTACTTCAGCTCCCTATGTACCCGGAAGAAGGAGAGGGCTGATGTGCTGGGTATTGTCACGCACCAGAACCAGAATACTGGAGAGCGGGGGCAGACATAGCCAGCTACGTATAACGGAATGGAATCCACACCGCTATACGGTCACGGCTGTCTAGATATGTGAGGGTTTCACTACAATCCATCAGTCTCTTAAGGTCATAGATAGCCTATTGTCTCAATCTCAACCAACTAATAATAGTTACAAGATGTCAGACCACCAAATACACAATAGTAAGACGTCCCATACATTACATATTTGGAATGATCATGAAGCTAGTCGTTACAAAATGTGAGGACTAGCAAGAGTTCAGTCATACATGATCAACCCCCGGGGCTTGTCAATCATGTTACAGCCCGTAGGCAGACAATAAGTAAAAGCTGCAATCGAGCTAACACTTGCTCGACGGCTAAACGTCTCAAAAGAATAATTTACAATATTACAGTGGGAGAACAAAAGAAACCCACTCGATGCTCTGGTTACGCCTGGTGACCACCATCGGGCTGGAAAGCAGGGAGATCCTTTGGTGCTGCTCCGGTATCTGGCCATACAAAACCAGCTGGGTCAGACCCCAGAAAGAGCAAGTGCCACAAAGGAGGCTTCACTTAAGAACTAAAACCAACAAATCATTAGCATTCAACATGTAAGAAAACAACAATAAATAACGCAGATTGAGGTTTGTGCACTACCAATGCACTTATCCCAATCAGAGAAAATGACTAAGTAAAGCATCATGACATAAGATAACTGGAGAATCATGCTAAATAAAATATAGCTGGGCAATATATGAAGAGAAGACGGAGATACTATTCCGAAAGCCAGGTTACAATCCTTAAACCAAACAAGGACCGAGATTGTAACCCTTCACCTGAACAGAACTTAGTCTCTGATCATTTATTGCTAAAGGTGACAATCATTAAGGTGAAAATGAGAGAGAGTACAATAATAATAGTGACAATGAAGAGTACAATACGCTAGGATGACAATAGAGTACAATCATTGTAGTAACAATCTGGAGTGACAATAATTCAATCATTCTGGTACAATCTTGCAATCAATCACTTCTAGACAATACTATACTGGACTAGACTCCATCCAATCAATCACGGCCAATCATTGCCTACGGCTTTCTACATTAACTAACTAGGGTTATCACAATCCTAGTTACTAGCAAGATGCAATGAGATGCTCCAAGTAGTCACAGGCCCTGCAGCTATCCAGGTTATCCAGGCGAACATTATAGTGACAATTTAGAGAGTTCAATACATTAGAGTGACAATAGAGTTCAATCATTTAAGTAACAATGGTGGGTGTCCCACATAACAGTGGGCTGGAAATGTGCCCTACTCGTCGGCAGGCTACAAGTCCAAACATTTGCGGCCGGGATAACGGGATCGCCTGTAACTGGGGAACATCTCTTCATGTCTAGTGAATTATACTAGTCATTAACCTTAGTCCATTTCAGTAGGTACTCCTGACCGTGGTACTCAGGAGTCCCCTCCTAGACATGATGCAAGACAGGACTGGATTATTTGTACAAGCACAATCGCCCACGGTGTCCAGGTTACTTATACAGGTCAGGTCATGTCAGGTAGCCGTCGCAACAGCTTATCAAGATATATCATGTCAGGTTATCATGTCAAGTGCACTTTGTCAGGAGTGCGTCACGGCGGGCCACTATCATGTCAGGTTAGTCATGTCAGGAGTGCACCGCTACGGGTCACTGTCAGGTCAGGCTCAATTATCATGTCCAAACATATCAAGTAAATTCGTGATTATCAAGTTCATAACAAAAGGCGTAAGGATATAAAATGGACGTAAAATATCTATTAAAATATCAATACACAGGACTATAGGAGAGCCATGCGGCTAAGACATATGCGGCCAGGAATGATCTCATGCGGCTGGAAGAGAACAGCCCATGCGGCAGAATAGGGTCAGGCGCATGCGGCTAGCGGGAGAAAAGGCTTATACGGTCAAAGGGGGGGTATCAGTCATATGCGGCTCGGAGATCCAGTCAGTCATGCGGCTGAGAAAGGCAAGACATATACGGTCAGGAGGATAGGGAATTCATGCGGCTGGCGGGGGATGGGTCCATGCGGCTCGCGAGTGTAGTATCATGCGGCTGGGAGTGAAGGGTGCATATGCGGCTAAGTATGGACTCAGCCTCATGCGGCCAAGGGTGCTGATGCATATGCGGCTTGGAAGCAAGACTTTATGCGGCCAGACAGGTTACACGCCTATGCGGCCAGTATATGAAGGGGGTGCATGCGGCTCAGTTAGGAGCTCATGCGGCCAGGTCAGTTCAAGGGCTCATGCGGCTAGTAAGGAGTACAAGTTCATGCGGCCAGGAAAGGCAAGGGCGCATATGCGGCTAAGTAGGGAAAAGTCCATGCGGCTGAGAACACTTGCCGCATGAAATGTTCATGCGGTCAAGTCAAGTACTGTTCTTCTTCTCCAAACTTCCGAGAAGAAGAACACCAAGAAGCCATGGCCACCAAGCTGCATAGAACCTTCATCCGGAGTCCAAATCCGAACTTCCATAGGTCAAAATGGGGCAGAATGAAATGCTCTACCACATGAAACCATCAAAACATAGAAATAACAAGATTAAGTAGATCAAAACCCAAGAATTCCGAAAATAAAATAGACTTAGATCTACAAGAATCTAGCCATGGAAAGTGAAAATGCCAAGTTCTAAAGTAAGTTAAAAAGCTATAAGGAAGAGAATGAAGCAATAAAATTGGAGTTCCTCCATGAAGCAAGTTGCACTTGCCTAGACCTCTCTCTCCCTCTCTCTGGTAGGTGCAGGAGTTAATGGTGGAGAAGAAGATATTAATGAAGAGAGAGAAGGAGAAAGGGTAATAAATACTATGGGTGGTGGTAGGTAGGGGGTTCACCCCTTGGTTCTTGATGAACCAAGGCAACCAAGCCTAGCCGAACCAAACCAACCCCAGGAGTAAACCAAGCCAAGATAAACCAAGGTGAACCAAGTCAAGGCCAATAAACTCTCTCTCTAGCAATTTAAACCAAATGAATCATGAAATAAACCAAGCCTCACTAATCCAAAATAAACCAATGAACCATTAAAACCATTTAAACTATCAATGCCAATAAAACCAAGCCAGGCTCAATAAACCAAGATAACTAATCATGACTAAATAAAATATGGGTCCAAAACACGTATACGTACACTAAATACGTATCACGAATTTGGGACATTACAGGTATCGCGAGGAGTGATCTTCCGGTGCGTTACTTAGTAGTGCCTCTCACAGTCAAATATGCGCGGGATCAGGACTGCCATAGTCTGATGGAGTATGTCCAGAGGAGAGTAGGTTGGCAAGCAGCCGGTCTGTCTTTTGGCGGACGCATTGAGCTGGTCAGATCGGTGATCTCGGCTGTGGCCCATTTCTGGCTGCAGTCCATCCTCCTCCCTGTGGCCACTATTCGGCGAGTGGAGCGACTCTGTGCCGATTTCATTTGGAGGGGGGGTATGCATGCGATCTCCTGGGAGCAGCTCTGTCGTCCCAGGAAGGAGGGAGGAGTGGGGCTCAGGCCGTTGCTGGAGATTAGGGAGGCTTCTGCGCTTAAGCTAGCCTGGAGATTCATCAGCGGGGGGTCTCTCTGGACGGACTGAATGCACAGCAGATACGTGAAGCAGGACAACTTTTGGACGTGTTCTACTGACAACAACCATTCAGTCACGTTTAAGACTATCCTGAGACACAGAGGGGTGCTCAAGTCTGCTATCCGGAGGGTCATGAAGGATGGGTCAGGTACGGACCTCTAGCGGGATCCTTGGCTAGATCGGCGTTCGCTGTTGGACATCAGGGGAGCCCCGACTCATCAGGAGGACAGGCGTTGTCTGACGTGTAGTCGCATCATTCGAAATGGGGAGTGGAAGCCGGATTCTTATCGGTTCACTGAGGAGCTGGATGGGATCATTATGTCTACAGTCATTGATCCGGCTTTGCCTGCGGATCGGTGGATTTGGGAGCCGACAGAAGCATCTTCGGGAACTGGGGAGTTCCAATTCCGTAACTGCTACAACCTTATCCGGCGTACCTTCCCTCTGAGTTCTGATTACGAGTTCGTTTGGTGCAAGGGTCTGGCCAGGAAGATGCAGTTGTGTGTTTACAAGCTTCTATTGGGCCGCCTCTTGACTAGAGATCGCCTGAGTTCGTTTGGTGTGCCGGTTCCGGATCCCAAGTGTGTGCTTTGCTGTTTGGAGCCTGAATCTATAAAGCATATATTCTTCGAGTGCACTCTGGCATGGCAGATCTGGTCGGAGCAGAGTCGTGTATTGGGAGTATGCGCCTCCGGAAAAGGTATTGGGGACACCATCACGGTGATCCGGGATAGCAGGGGTCGAGGGCAGGATTGGTTCCGAACAGCCAGAGTTCGTCTGGCTGCTTCGGTTTGGCATGTATGGCGGGAGCGAAACCGTCGGATCTTTGAGGGGCTGGTCACCCCTCCGGTTGGCATTCTTCATAACATCGAGTTTGATGTAAATGTTATGGAGAATTGATGAGTGGGAGTCCCACTCTGATTGTATGTTGTAAGATTATGACTTTTCCTTTGGAATAAAATTTACATTTTTCCAAATATATATATATATATATATATATATATATATATATATATATATATATAGTTTTTTTAAAGAGGTAATTGTGTTACTGACTCCTGGCCCAAAGGCCTACAACCTCAGCCCGATATATATATATATATATATATATATATATATATATATAGAGAGAGAGAGAGAGAGAGGAGTGCTCTAGAACCAACCGGCTGGTTTTGTATTATGAAACCAACCTACACGTTGGATTGGAATTGTATGGCTAAGATTAAATGACTTAAAATGGTGGTGGGGTCTACACCTTTTAATCTGAACCACTAAATTCCAATCCAATACATAAAACATAGGGCCTATAATACAAAATCAACCGGCTGGTTTTGGAGCATTTCTGTATATATATATATATATATATATATATATATATATAGGATTTTTTAAAGAGATAATTGTGTTACAGACTCCTGGCCTAAAGGCCTACAAACTCAACCCGAAGGCCTGCACCTGCACTGCGTACCAATAATATATATATATATACATATATATATATATATATATATATATATATATATATATAGGTTTTTTTAAAGAGGTAATTGTGTTACAGACTCCTGGCTCAAAGGCCTATAAACTCAATCCGAAGGCCCGCACCTGCACTGCGTATATATATATATATATATATATATATATATATATATATATAGGTTTTTTTAAAGAGGTAATTGTGTTACAGACTCCTGGCCCAAAGGCCTACAAACTCAACCCGAAAGCCCGTACCTGCACTACGTATCTATTGTCCCCATACATGTGTTTATATATATATATATATATATATATATATATATATATATAAAGTTGTCCATATCTTGCCTTTTAGAAATTGTTGTATGGTCGTACCGGGTATCTATTGTACCCATACATGTGTTTAGGATATCAATTATAAGGATGAAATACAAATCAACAAGAGAGAAGGAGCAATATGTCTACTAGGACCTAGGCCGTGTGAATATCAAAAAAAAAACTCGTAATAACTTCTCCTTGAAACCAAAGTCGAGATTACTTAAGAAGAAGATATCATGAAAGTTTGCCAGTTGTATATCCTAGTTAGTAGCCTATAGCATACAATAAAGTATCTTAACAAAAAGAAGTTACAAGGAACTAATAATTAAACTAGAAAACAAAATACTTACAAGGAAAAGCCAATTTAATTTAAATATACTTCATTTGACCCAATAAAACTCAATCTGCATTAGAAGCAGTTTGAGTGCCTAGTTCATGCGTAAATCAGAGGCAGAAAATTAGAAGGATAAGGCCACAATTTGTCACTACTCACTACTTTATTAGTTATTTCCTTTTTTTTAATTTACTGCATGTGGTCAGCAGTCAGCTAATTTGAACACTAGATGATTGTTGGAAAAGAGACTAATTTGCACTTAAATACCCAGAACTATACCTACTTTTGCACTTAAATACCCTCAACTATATCATGATCTTAGTATATTACCAGTGTTCTAAATAGCGGCCGCCTAGCCCGCCTAGGCGGTAGGCGGTCTCTCTCCGCACCGCTTTTCAGTAGGCAGCGGAGTAGGAGGCCAACGGAGGTTGGCGGCATAGGCGGAGCTGAGGCGGTGTAGGCAGACTCCTAGGCGGAGCAATACCTAAGAAGATATTTTGGCCAAAAAGGTTTTGTAAGCATTATGGGCCTATGGTTCACTTTACAAAACTAAAATTTTATAAATCTTCGTTCTACAACTTAGTTATGAATGGAACACCCTTAAAATATGCATATTATGCAAACCAAAAAAAACTGTGGTAAAATAGTTTAAAATGTTCAAAATGTATCGACCGCCTATGCGGCGCCTAGACGGTAGGCAGGCTCTCACCGCCGCGCATCCGCCTACCGCCGTTTAGAACCTTGATTACCATTTGACAATCGCACTTGTTGCACATATGTTAAGTGATGCATTTGAATACTCTCTGCATTTATAGAACTTATTAACATTTATAATTGTACCCTTGAGCATCCAGTACAGAAGCCACATGTCAGATATACAGGGGTACAACCCCCTCGAACATACAATTATGTTTCTATTTAGTAAGTCTCACCTGTTCTAACTTATTATTCCATATAAACGTAAGAAAACCTTCAATAATAGTTCCTTAATGCAAATATGTAATGGGAACTACCATTAAGTAGTAACACAATCATGTCCGTACAAATGTGACTGTACAGGATTATAGGTGGCGCAACAACAAAGGAAATATTGATTTAAGGTAAACCAAACAGTCATTGAGACATTTCAATAGCTATATGTAATATATGTGGACCCGATAATCTTAAAGATCTTCCAATCTGGGAATAACATAATCAGATGCGTACGAGTTAACAGGTACCTCATTTTCTCCAGATCTTTTGCAGAGTTCTTATTCTCCATACTTAAAGGCTCCACGTGCAAGGTATAGTCAGGGCCAAAGTACTCGTAATATTCATTGTAAGGCAATTTATTGTCGGGTTCCACTCCCACGGCAACTGCTGTTTATATCAGGGTGAAATACAATTTTCAAAATCTTGATTGATTTTATTGACAGGAAATAAATAGAAAGTAACAAACAATACGTGTGTATGTGTGCCTGAACCTCGTAGCAACAGCGGCGAGCGACGTTCCGAATCGTGTAGCCTCCACCACCCAAAACCATAAGTGGCACCACAATGAAAAACCTAAGAAACCGCAGACAATCAGCATGCCCCTTCACCGACAAATTAAAGCAACCTAAATCTCCAGACAGGGAATCTGCAATGCACTGGAGGACAACTGCTTCGGGCTGATACACCTCCATGACTTTTTGAATGATAGGTCTAAATAGCCCTCCAAAGCTATCATCATCCAACTCATCATTTAGAGGAACATTTAGGGCATAGTACTTTCCATGTTCGAAGCCAACATCCTCGATATGCTCTGTCCCAGGAAAGAAGTCCCCATAGTTGTGGAAAGAAACAGTCGTGACTCTGTCAGTTATGTAGAATGCCTCTTCGACAACATCTCCATGGTGGACATCTATATCAACATATAGCACTCGCTGTCCATAGATTGAATCAGCTAAATCCCTAGTAAAGAATATAGAAGTAGCTTAACAGAAGTAGAGAACATAGTTGATATTCACACTTGATTAAAAAAAAATTCAAGGAACCATGCAACAACTCCATGCTACATAAGACGATTCTAAAGAATAACTTCACTTGATTTCATAATAAATATCTTAGGCTAATTTGCACTTAAATACTGTGAACTATCAAGCTTTCACATTTTCATACCCTGAACTTTTTAAGTTTTGTCAATTCACCCCTCTCTTAGTCACGTGTTAGATTTAACAGTCATGTGCAAATATATGTTTTTACTGTTTTGCCCTAAAGTAGAGAAAATTTACTCCCTTTTTAGTAAAAAAATAAAAAATATATTAAAAAAACTAAATCAAAGCCCTCCCCCTCCCCCTTCAGCCACAACTGCTGCCACCGCCGCCATCGTCAAATCGTCCCCACTTGCAGCTCGCCCCCAACCCGCTCCCTGCTGCGGCCTAACTGCCAGCATGCATCCCTGCTGCATGAAAATGGTGTTGCCATTTTCGCTTTGGAAGAAGAAAAAGGAGCAATGGAGATGCTGAAAGGTTAACTATACTTCTTGTTCCTGCTGCAACAACTGATGGAGGACGAGAAGCTGCCAATGTTATCACCTGGCAAATTGCAGTAGGCTTCTTGGATACAATTCATTTAAGTTCTCTATCTTCTTCTTTTTACTGTTTTTCTTCTTTCCTTTCCCACAAGCCGTATACATGTATGCTACAAGTTGCATGCATTAATTTAAATGCTCTGTTCATTCATTCTTAATTCAGCTGGAACTATGCCCTTCATAGTTGCAGGGATCAAATTTGGCAATCGATTTATAAGTCGATTCATTATTTAACAAAAAAAATGGTGGTGCCATTTTCGTGCTGCATGCCCGCCTCGGGGCGACGGGGTGGGGGGGGGGGGGGGGGGGGGGGGGGGGTGTTGAGTGGCAAGGAGGGCAGCTTGACGCTGCGGCGGCGATGGGGAAGGCATGACACTGGCAGCCATTGAGGCCTGAGAGGGAGGGGATGGTGAGAATTTTTACTTTTATCAAAAAATATTTAATATGAGGCAATTTTGAATTTTTTACATTTTTGTGAGGATAACTTGCAAAAATAGGATAGTTCAAGGTATTTAAGTGAGAATAAAAGGTTTAGGGTACCAAATTGCCAAAAAAAAATAGGGTATTAAAGTGCCAAAATCGGATGGTTCAGGGTATTTAGGTGCAAATAAGCCATCTTCTTAATTTATAAATAAATAATTCTAAGGTATCTATGATTAAGCATGGCTCGCGCAGAGAATTTCTTTTCATACCTCTTATATGAGGCCAAGTGACTGTTTGGTTGATCCTATTAATCAGGTGCAATTAAGCAAAATTTCAGTAATTGTGATTAATCAACCGTGCAATCCGATTAACTAAAAATCAGCCTTGAACCGAGTGGAAAAGGATAGTGCATAATAAACACTGATTGTAATCAATGCTGCGAAAAATTAAACTGAAAGTAGCGGCAATTATATAGAACAATATTAACACTTCAAACCACAATTTATTAGAAAAGTTAAAACTTAATCATAAAGTAAATTATTATCTAATGTCTTTCTTTTTCATAATTTACCCATCACCCAGAAGGATTCAAACCCATGACCACTTTAAACATTCACTTCACTGCCCTTTGGCACATTTATCTGTTATTATTGTTTTCTTAATTACTTTTGTTCGTAATATTTTATATATCATAAAATGTTATACTATTTGGTTATTCTTCAGTTCATTCATATGGTCAGCATTTTCTCAGATGTTCACTTTGGAAGAAAAGAAGTTGGACCTGATCAAAACACTGTTTTTATGCCTTGCTAAGCCTTCTCCATAAGGTTTACCTTCTGTCAACTGCTGAGAGGTCATAAATCCTTCAATTTGAACCAGTAATCAAAATCATATCTGGGTCCTTCCTTACAGTTGCAACAGTGATTAATCCCTTCTTTTGTCCATTCATCTCCCTTGCCTGTCTTGCCTTGATGGTATATAGTGCCTTACTGCCTTATGAAGCTGTTAAAAGACTATGCTATATTTCACTCCATTGGAGGTCCGTAGAAGTCTCAAAGGTACGGTTTGAAATTTGTAGAACAATAACCTGAGGATAAATGGGCACACCTTTTATTGTGCTCCAGTAGCCTGTGCTCCCTCATGTTAACTCGTTATTAATTTGCAAACATCTAAGTAATTCTATAATCATTTAGTCTTCTGCCCAATGACTTATGAGAATCTAATAAATTCTACAATCATGAATATCCTGACACCTGAGCTCCACTTGTTCAATTTCGCTTCCTCAATGCTGCTGGTTTAAAATCAGATCAATATTTTAAGGTAATGTACATGATAATCCCAGAAGCATCAACATAAAATTCGATGGATATAATTACTTACAGGGTGAGCCGTGGTAGTGGAAACATATCAATGATAAAGAGTCCACCCCCTCTAAATAAAATAAAACACTTCTTTTGGGAAATGAAGTTATGAAGCTCATTGTCCTTATTCAGGTTGAAATCCTCCACCTCAAGGATTGAACAACTTATCAGTCCCTTCTGCACAGAAATACTAGTCAGAAACATCTTGAGTTTTGAGAGGATGTAGATTAAATAAACTCACGAACATCAACATATTCCTCATTATACCAGAAGAAATTCTTTTCTACGTCCTATAGTGACTCAGGTTATTCTAGATAAGTCTGCTGCTTCAAATCCTTAGGCTTCCTACAAGGGAGTACACTACTTGCACTTCTTGATGGCAAAAACTCTTAGCCTCAGGTAAATCTATTTGAAATAGCAGCTTGTGCATCAGTTCTGATTTACTCGCTGACGGTCTCATCTCATCAATACACCTTTCTACAGTTTTGTGGTTAAAGATTTGTTTATTGTTAGAATATTGAACACCAAATATGATTCATGATTATTTTTTATCTTTGATAACCCAACTAAATGGATCTCTGTCTGATATTTAACCTTTTCTTATGTGCCGACGGTCTCATCTCATCAATACACCTTTCTACAGTTTTGTGGTTAAAGATTTGTTTATTGTTAGAATATTGAACACCAAATATGATTCATGATTATTTTTTATCTTTGATAACCCAACTAAATGGATCTCTGTCTGATATTTAACCTTTTCTTATGTGCAGTCTTATGAAATAGGGATAAAAGACAACATTGCAAGATAGACCTACATGATCATTTGTGAAAAAGACAACAGAAGGGAAGAAGGGTTCATATAAAAAAATTCCCTAAATTATGAGAAACAAGCATCATATTGCAGTCTTATGAAATAGGGATAAAAGACAACATTGCAAGATAGACCTAAATGATCATTGTGAAAAAAGACAACAAAAGGGAAGAAGTCATATTAAAAAATTCCCTAAATTATGAGTAACAAGCATCATATGCTTTTGGCAAGTCCTCCAAAATAATGTGTCTGCAGAACTCTATATATGATATATTATTATGACTTTCTAATACATAATATGGGTCATATAGATTAGCTCTTTATCTATTTCATCCTCCCAATGGATAATTAGTCTGTTTCATTTATGGTTCTAAAAGGTGCAAGTTTCTTTCATTTTTTTAACTTAAACAGCTACTGCATTGTCTCTTTCATTAAAGATCTTTCACTGTCATATTAAGCTATTTCATTATGTGCTTGGTCTAGTGCTGGTTACTGAGTAATTAGATTATCCTGCTGATTAATCATATCATTATTCAGTCACTTGAGAATTCCGGAGTTGGTGTCAACTATCTTTAACATACTTAACAGGTTGAATCAATATCTATGTGAATTATATGTCCCTAAATCAGCTCTCTCTCAAAAAGAACTTTTGAACATTATAGATCATGAGAAAAGGGATGAACATTCATCATGCATGATTCTTAGGTAAGGGCCCAGCATAATTATTTGCTTATCAGGTACAACATCTAGCTAGGAACCAAAATTTTCCCTCCTTAAAGCAACAGATTTTCATGTAGCACAGAGGAAGGTGAAGATGTTGAACGGAACTTATAAATGCTGATGTCTAGAAGTTGCTATCTTTCTGCTTTGAAGGATAGTAAGAGGTGACATTGTAACCACTATAGAGACTATAGTAACAAATGATATACCAGATATCACATATGTGAGAGACACGATACTGATGATAAAATGACTTTAAATGCAGTATGTTGGGGCATTTAAGAAAATGAACTAGGATGTTGAATATTGTGTTGTTTAGGATATCCAAGGTCCCTCCCTATATTGTCCATGACATGTTTGGACATGTAGTGGATGGAACTTCAAAATACACTAGAAAATGCTAAAATATTTGGTGTCACCATGTATGTATTCTCTTGTTTATATTTTTGTCCATGCAACATAGATCCAAGGTTTTCATCCATAACTACTTTCTTGAGCTATTTTCAAACTCCTAAGAATTATTAAAGAACATATCAAGCTCTTAATGTTGCTAGACACGAGTCCAACTAGGGTTTCTTCCTATGACCATCTAGGGTTTCCATCCCTAATTACCTTGAGTTATTAAAAATCCTAGAAAATCACTAAAGCATTCACGTAGGGTCTCCGTCGTCGCGATGGACCGATGCATAGATCAACCTCCAGCTAACGTCCAGTGAAGCCGAAGAGGTCGTCGAAGATTGGGCAGCCCTCACTAATGTCAAACCGCTTGTTGCCTCATGTAGGTGGAGAGGGGGAGGGGAGGGCATAGTCGTCGAAGTGGAAGCGGCAGATGTCATGTCATGGATCGAAGGGACATAGTCGTCAGAGTTGAAGCGACGGATGTCATGTCATCGATGGAGGTAGGGTAGGGACTGAATATCTCCATGAGGCAGTGGAGGGAGTAGTTGACAACAAGGTTGTGGGTCATGCAGATGTTGTGGGGCTTCATGGGGTGCCCTTGTTTTTAGTAGTAGTAGCCGATGGTCAGCTCGTAGAAGTAATCCATATGCCACCTTCGAACATTAATAGGAAGAGCGAGAGAGGGGTTAAGGGGTTTATACTAAGTAGCACGAACACTCAAAAATTCATGTGTATCATGTCAGGCACTTTATGGATACTCCGAAATGTAGTAAGCCACCAAAATAGGTATTGAATCCATGTCACTGTGTCTAAACTATATCGTGTCAAATCCGTATTAGTGCAACATAGGGTTTATGTAAAGAAATGGGAAAAATAATTTGGGATTAGAGTTGGGAGTGATCATATAGGGATTAAATCTAGGTTTACTTTGGTTCAATGAATATGTTTTCTACATCATCGGAGTCCGGTAAAGTAAAAAATATCAACTAGTGGCTGCAGATGGATGTCACATTTACCGCTAACATCAAACTCCATGTGTATGGTACAAAACCAAGAACATGTGTTAGTCGTTCTTAACTGCTGATGAAGTATGAATGAAATAAAAATCATATGTTTTGTGTTCTCTTATTCTTTATTAGTTGTTTTAATCTTGTAATTAATGTTGTTTTGACATATGTTGTTACGTTGTCCAATCCTCTCTTTCTTTAGCCGGTATTCTTATCACGAACTGCAAAGGAAGAGTGCTAGGAATAGTAGCACTGGGTGTGTTTTGCGTAACACTCCTTTGAACATCTAAGAGAGCAGGAACCCTAGTAGAGAGTGTACTCTAGATAATATAACTTACGGGTAACTAGAAGTTCCTCTTTCTACCTGTTAGGGTCAGGGTAGATCATGAAATTCCTTTGTCAAGTCATTGTAGGAGGGCATGAGCCTTCTTTCTTAGGATTGTCTTCTAGGGCCAAATTAGTCTACCATACACCCACAATCCATCGCAGGAGGTATATATTGAGGATTTCCTCACCACAATCTAGCTTGGGGAAACTTTTGGGGACCTTTCCTTGGATGCAAAAAGGGAGACTTCGAAAGGGAAGATATTTATTTGGGCTTACTTTGGATTGCAGTAACATTTTATCACGTTTGCTTAAATGTCCCATCTCCAAAACGCTTGTTGGGCTAGCATTTTGGAAATGGCTATTTTGAGCCCCGAAATGAATGGCACGTTTGAAGAAAAAAGCCATCCATAATGGAATCATTTGGCTTGCGTCTTGTGTTTAGCACCGAATGGAGTCCCAAATGAAACATAGCTGCAATCCAAACTGACCCGTAGTCATCCCTAATACCAACCAAAGGGAGAACGAAATGGCCTCTGACTAGTGTCGAGTTGGCCCGATCTTTAGGGAGCCTTTAACAAAACAATTTTTCTTCAAGCCGATTAAACTTTCCAACAAAGGTCTTAATCATTTTTAACCTTATATAATTTAGTACTTGGTAAATAATGAAAGTTAACTACATATACTAAGGGGAAAAAAGTTTTCCACGTGAAAGGTCCTATAGAAGAGATAATTTAGGAATTTTCTCGCCCACGATTTTCGATTGGGAGTAAATTAGTCCATCGTCCTAAAAGTGGTCTTAATACTTGGTACAATTTTAGGATGATGGTGTATAGCTTGGACGAGACGTAACGTGGTGTTATCTTTTTGAATAAGCACGAAATTTATAACATCACCTACAAAGCAAAAGTATCCCGAGGGTCTATTCGGGAAGTTCCTTCCAATGGGCAAGTCAGTAGGAACTAGGACCCAAACATAAAGTATAATTATGTAAATAGAATGTGTACATGGTGTTGGTGCTCTTGCTCCTTGACATGAAGAGAGCATGCTCTCAACATGCCTAGTAAAGTTTAGTCTCAGACGGAAAGTGCACCATGTGTTATCTCAACATATATACTTGTATGTGTTGTTGGGATATGCACATGGGGTGGTGACCCTAAGGAGGGAACCATGTGGGTGATTTTACTAGGAGGTAAGGATAAGGCTCCAAGTTAAGCATTCATACTTTTTGCTCTTGGAAAATTAATTTCCATTGGAGCTAAGCCCCGTAGGGACTTAGCGACTCGGACTCTGGCTCATGGGCACATGAGGCGTAATGTGACGTTTTGTTGGCGCACTTTGCACTTACAACGTCAGCATCGTCGTAAGGCGCATAGTGCGCTTAAGTTGCGCGAGCCTCTTGCACAGCCGACTGCGCTGTCAGATGCGCGGCCGAGGAGCGCAGACCAGTTGTGCTACCAAGTTGCGCGGCCAGTTGAGCGCCCAGGTGCGCGGCCCAGTTGCGCGCCTAGGTGCGCGCCCAGGTTGCGCTGGGTGCGCAGGGCGCGCAGGTTGCGCGGGGCGCGCTGGTTGCGCTAGGTGCGCAAGGCGCGCTGGTTGCGCAGGACGTGCGGGGCGCGCTGGTTGTGCTGGGCTCGCGCAACTCGTTCAGTGGCGCTGTTTCGCACAGATCGTGGTTGTCCACGTTCTGACCATTTCGTAATGTACAATAACAGATCCGGAGATTTCGGATCTGACATCATATCATCGCGCACGTTACGGATCTGAGTGGTTACAGGAGGACACTATATATAGGACCTCTCTTCTCACAGAAAGATAACACAACTTGATTCTTTTCAGACGAAAAATTCTATACGAGAGCAGAGAGACTTCCTCGACCCATTCGTGTTCCAGCGCCCCCTGTTGCTCCTCGCGCCACCAATTTTTCTTCCTTGTCTTTCCGAGCAGTCCGTCTTGAGCAGATCAACAGAGCGTTCCAGAGTTCTTTTGAACTTGCTGGTTCCTGGAAGCTGACAGTGAGGGCGGATCTAGCTTTGAGCACGGGTGTTCTTGACACCCCAGGAGGCTTTTCCACTATTGTTGAATTTACGAAAGTCTTTTTAGACTTTCGTACGTTGCCTTTAACGGAAAATCTTTTTAGATTTTTTTGTTTACAGAGTCCTTATAGGATTTCTGCTTTGCACCTTCCTTTGAAGTGCTGCAATCGTGTCACCAGAGTTTACTTCTGACTTTACGCCCAGGGACTAATACTCTCAAAGCTAGATCAGAAGATGGAAAACTCTCGTGCCTCTCTCCTCGATACCAGCTTTAACAAACTGGAGAAGTTCGACGGAGAACACTTTCAAATCTGGAAGAGGAAAATTACCCTCAATCTTCAACTAGTGGACATCGATCATGTGTTGACTGAGGTTGAACCAACGATTCCAGAAGGACCGACGATTCCAGAAGGTGGTACAGCAGATGCCATTGCTGCTGCACAAGTCAAACTGACCAAATGGAGAAGGGATAATAGTCTCTGTAGGCTATTGATTGTGAATGCAATGGAGGACTCCCTGGCAGAGTCATACTCCAAGCAAACTTCTGCCAGGGACATCTGGGAGTCCTTGGGAAAGCTGTATGAAGATGACGACAATAGGTCGAAAATCTTCATCGTCGAGAAGTACCACAAATGGCTCTTCGAAGACGAGAAGGCAATGCTGCCTCAGGTGAAAGAGTTCTTGAAGTTGCGCCAGAAGCTAGAAGACGAGAAAATGCCCCTCGTCGACAAGTTTGTCGTTGGAGGGATCGTCTCGAAACTTCCTGCTGGATGGGGTACTTTCTATGCAAGAATGCATCGGAAGAAGCTGGACATTAGCTTAGAAGATCTCCTACAAGAGATCCATGTTGAGGACGAGATGCGTTCTCAACAGAAGATGGACACTCTGTCCAAACAATTGGCTAAGGCCAATCTGGTGCAGACAAGAGAGTCCAAGGGAAAGCAGGCGGCTTCTCATTACAAAAAGGGCTCCACTAATCTGAAAGTGAATGGTCCTTCGTTCAAGCATCAGAAGTCCAAGTCCCACGTGACTTGTTTCAATTGTGACAAGAAAGGCCACTACAAAAGTGAATGCAGATCCAAGCCTAAACAATCAGAGAAAGGTGAGTCTAGTAAGGTTTCTTTGATTTCTAACATTGTTGCTATGATCGCTCAGGTCACAACTGTGGGGGCTGACTCTGACTAGTGGATAGACACCGGTGCGACGTGCCATGTCTGTTCTGGCAAGGAATGGTTTGTCACGTACCAGTCAACGTCTGAAAAAGTTGTCATGGCAAATCAGGTCCAAGCTGAAGTTCTGGGGATCGAGACTGTGGAGCTGAAACTCACTTCCGGGAACACTCTGACGCTCCAAGGAGTGAAGCATGTTCCGGTGATTGCCAAGAACCTGATCTCTAGGAGCCTGCTTAGCAACGCAGGCTTGAGGATGGACATTAATGCTAGTCAGATGGTGATGTCCAAGAAGGGAACATACTTCGAAAAGGCTTATCAAACCGAAGGGATGTTTAAAATTCAGCTTGTAAACCAGTCTAATGAAATTAATGCAGTCGCTCTTTCTGATTATTCTCTCGAGTTGTGGCATAATAGGCTAGGACATGTTCATTGTAAAAGAATAAACAAAATGTCTAGTCTAGGACTTATCTCCAAATGTGGGGGTAAGGTAGACAAGTGTGAAGTATGTGCTCAAACGAAGATCACAAGAAAATCCTTTCATCGGGTCAATCGAAGCACAGATCTTCTGGAGTTGGTGCACTCCGATATCTGTGACTTCAAACAATTCTCTACAAAAGCCGGAATGAAGTATTTCATAACCTTCATCAATGACTTCTCGAAGTATTTCATAACGTGTATTTCGATCGAGGCAGTGCCTCATCGCTTATGTACTTGACCGAACTTCAACTCGGGACGGCAGGGTCGTGCCATACTCTATTCGTGACTTCAACATATTCAAGACAGTGCTTCGCCGAGGAGCAACTTATGCGAACTCGGCCGTGCCAAGACTTTCATTTAAACCCAAGTGCCTCTAGACCAATTCTCGTGCCAACGACGTCAAAGGGACGACTCGTGCTGGTCGGGCCGCTAGACTTGATTGTGCCTTAGGACCTTGCTTAGACTCGTTCGTGCATCAAGATTGAGGCCGCGCCTCACCACTTATCAAGACTTATCATGCTACCGCCTTGCGGCCTTCCTGTTCGACTCATTTGCTAACTTAGACAAGACTTGTGAAACATAATGTCGACTTCATGAACATCCCGACGCTATCTATCGTGCCAAACACGGTGCCTATGCTGCAGCCTAGTCTTAGGCCCAGGCATTGTGTTACCGACTAGACCTGCATTCAAGTTCTAGACCCAATCCAAAGGCATACACGCGGTTTGCCGCTATTTTGCCGACCCATCTACATGAGTGGTCACTAGCAATGTCAAGCTATCTTAGACTCGGCTCGAGATATCGGCTCGTCCCTCCGTGGGTAGCTAGCCCCGGAAGCGCCAAGTATCTCCCATGCGGTTATCCAGCATCCTACCGTGAGCCGCCTCGTTTCTCCCGGGCCGACATAATCCCGGTGCCCCGGCGATCATTCGAAAAGACTACACCTTGTCGACAAGTTGTCCAATGACCATCCAAGACTCAAACTCGATCTATCAAGTCCTTCCTTATCATGACTATTCTTTCCTTCTTTCTATCGAGACTCCCAAGTAGCGGGACCGATCTCGTGTGATTCCTTGCCAAGACTTATCGAGACTTAACGAGACTCCCAAGTAGCGGGACCGATCTCGTGTGCGGGACTTATCAAGACTTAGCGAGACTCCCAAGTAGCGGGACCGATCTCGACGACAACCAGTCGCGTAGACTTCCTTTGTTCGTGGCATACTCTTTACTAAATCTACCGTAGCTCGTGCCTTAGACAGACCTGGATCGATAGGCGACGCTATCGCTCAAGTCATATACTTTATACGACGAGCCTTGTTCTCAAAGGACTACGCGACTTGACAACCGCAGATAGAGCGGGACAGTGCTAGAAATGGCTTCGATAGCCCAACATAACTCTTGTCTAACTTATTCGGACATCGACTCGACGAGCAAAGGCTACGCCTAGCTCCGCGTCGAGGGAACGTGCTATGCACGGGGTCGACTTGAACAACCAAGTTCTCGGGTGCCTAGACTTAAGCCAACAAGCCGTGCAATACGACTTTAACCCACGGGACGTACGAAGGCTATGCCAAGCCTTGGACGACGGGACCGTGCATGCTTTATTAAGCATTCATGCGGACGACGCCTATGACTTAGGCCAATACAAGCGTTGGGACAAAACGACGGGACCGTGCATGCTTTATTAAGCATTCATGCGGGCGACGCCTATGACTTAGGCTAATTCGAGTGTCGTGGCAACTTATCAACTTAGGCCAACTTCCTTCTCCCAAGCCACGGGAGGAAGAACCGAGTGTCTTTTGAAAGCACGCTGAGCCGACTACTAAGCAGACCGTGGGACCATTTTCCATGTTCTAAGACATTTCGACCCGTCGAGATTCTTCCCTTAGCTATGTGGATGCGTCTCTTTTATTAACAAGCCTAACTTGTGCAAGTTGAAAACATGCGAGTTATTAAGTGTAGGCTAAGATGAGGCGAGTTCACCGAAACTACCCCACCTGAGCGAGGAGTCGTCTCGACCGAACGAGCCTTCGAACAGCCGTTGCAAGGCTAAGTCCGAACGCCATCGGCGTTTTGATTCCTCCGATTGACTTTGCGGGACGGAGAACTACAGTTGCGCAGGGCACGCGGGGAGCGCGGGACGCGCTGGTTGCGCAGGGCACGCGGGGAGCGCGGGACGCGCTGGTTGCGCTGGGCACGCGCAACTCGTTCAGTTGCGCTGTTTCGCACAGATCGTGGCTGTCCACGTTCTGACCGTTTCGTAACGTGTGATAACTGATCCGGAGATTTCGGATCTGACATCATATCGTCGCGCATGTTACAGATCTGAGTGGTTACAGATCTGAGTGGTTACAGCAGGACACTATATATATGGTCTCTCTTCTCGCAGAAAGATAACACAACTTGATTCTTTTCAGACGAAAAATTCTATACGAGAGCAGAGAGAGTTCCTCGACCCATTCGTGTTCCAGCGTCCCATGTTGCTCCTCGCGCCACCAATTTTTCTTCCTTGTCTTTTCGAGCAGTCCGTCCTTGAGCAGATAAACAGAGCATTCCAGAGTTCTTTTGAACTTGCTGGTTCCTAGAAGCTGACCGTGAGGACGGATCTAGCTTTGAGCACTGGTGTTCTTGACACCCCAGCAGGCTTTTCCACTATTGTTGAATTTACGAAAGTCTTTTTAGACTATTCGTACGCTGCCTTTAACGGAAAATCTTTTTAAATTTTTTCGTTTACAGAGTCCTTCTAGGATTTCTGCTTTGCACCTTCCTTTGAAGTGCTGCAATCGTGTCACAAGAGTTTACTTCTGACTTTAGGCCCAGGGACTAACATATGGTCGTAATGTTGTAGATAGAATGTGTATATGGTCCTAGAGAATAAGAACTTGCTATAATTTATATTTGTTATCGGGGCAGCAAGTCATGAACCTTATTCATCTTCACCGCAGCCCTAACTAAATCCTCCAGCTACTTCCAAACTATCGAAGCACCAATCGAGCTCCCATTGTTCCTAAAGCACCACACAAACTAGGGTTTCTCTTCCTATGACCCATCTAGGGTTTCCATCCCCAAATAACCTAGGTTATTACAAACCCTAGAAACATATTAATATTGATATTTAAATTATACCTTGTGGAACTTGAGGAGGTCGAGGATACCGAGCACGATATCGTTGACGTAGCAGAACCCCAGACGCCTCGCACTTCTTGGCGTGGTGCAGCCCGCCGGCCCAGTTGATGGCGATGTCCGCGTCCCCGCGGTTCATCTTCACCGAGACGCCGATCGAGCCCCCCCCCCCCCCCCCCCCCCCAGCGGAGGCCTGGCAGAAGGCCGTCAAGGATGGGGCAGTCCTCGCCAACGTTGAAGCGCTTATGATGCCTCCGGCTGTCGTCGGTTAGGGGAGGCGACGGCTGGACGTGGTCGACGGAGTGGAAGCGGCGGACGTCGGCGGCGGAGGCGGGGTAGAGGCGGGAGATCTCCATGAGGCGGTGGAGGGGGTAGCGGACGACGAGGTTATGGGCCATGGGGACGCGGTGGGGTTTCATGGGGTGCCCCTGGCCGTACTAGTAGTCGCCGATGGTCAGCTCGTAGAAGTAGCTCACGCTCCGCTTCTTCGCGTCGGTGCAGGTGGACGGGAGGGAGGCGAGGCGGCGCCGCCGCCGGACATTGATGGGGGAGGGGGAGAGAGGGAGGGGCTAAGGGGTTTATGTGAGAAAATGTGAAATTGTAATTTGGTGGCTGGAGTTGGGAGTGATTTATATAGGCCACTGGATGAGGCACTTACATTACATTTCTTGTTGTTGAATATTATAATCTTGTCAGTCCCAATTTATTTTTTTATTTTTTTGAGATGTCCGTCGATACGTATGAGATTTTATGCACACTAGATTGTATGTCTATTTAGTCTATTATTTTTCCAACTCTCACCAAATAAAAAAAAAATACGCTCTCGTGGCTCGAACCACTGATATTCTACCACCCAGTCAGGATCTTATACCTCTCCTCGGTAACTACAAGAGTCATTCGAGTTCGGTCAGTCCTAATTTATTTTACTGTAAAAAATTTGACATTCATACTATGTTAAAATTTGGCTTTTTCTAAGGGCACCACACCATTTACTTGGGGCTATCCCAAAAATTTTTGAAAAAATTACAAGTTTGCCATCAAAATTTTTTACTTGGGGCTACCTAATTATTTTCAGCAATCAGTCCTAGGACTGCCAGCAGGTTGGCAGTCCTAACATATGTTTGGACTGTCAACTTGTTGGCAGTCCTTGGAGATGCTGCTGCACCAGAACCCAATTCTCGCCGAAGGTCTGGATGCCGGCGGCCCTACCGCTTCCCGACGAGCACACCGGAAAGAAGACGATGCTGGCGTTGTAGATCCCGTCGCCGCCGCCGGGTGGACAGTGGAAGCGCATCATCTCGTTCCCGTCGACCGTGCAGCGAGAGTCGGAGTCGGCGAGGGAGCGGACGGCCAAGCGGTAGTCGTCGAAGTGGGAGACGGTACGGGGACCGGTGGATGGGGACGGTGAGGGACTGGAGGAGGAGGCGGAGGAGAGGAGGGAGGCGGCGGCTGGAGGCGGAGGAGGAAAGAGGAGGGAAAAACCCTAAGTTTGGGATAGCCCCAAGCAATTTTCAGGACGTTCCCAGTAAAAGTTCCTCAAACTTGGGCTGTCCCCTAGTAAAATGACGCCCCCAGTAAAATGTACGGTGCCCTTAGAAAAAGCCTAAAATTTTGGCTTTATGACTGCTTGAAAACTAAAT
>JANAVB010006199.1:6535887-6560887 GCA_029216955.1 Iris pallida | reverse complement strand
GACAGTAGATAAAATACGTTGCGAAATAGCGACGTTCAGCGACATATTATTAAAATATGTCGCCATATATAAAATGGTTGCGACGTTTAGCGACGTCGACTGTTGACGTCGCTAACTTTTTTACTTAGGGCGCGGTCCTGTTTCCTTTTTTTCCCTCACTCGAAAACTCAAAAATTTCATAATTTTCCCTCGAGCTCTCGGCGACTCCCTCCCCCCCCCGGCGACTCCCTCCCCCACCGGCGACCCCTACGCCCCCCTCCCCCGTCGAGCTCCTCCTCCCCCAATCTAAGCTACTCCTCCTCTCCGGTAAACCCTAACCTAACTCCTCCTCCTCCTTCTCTCCCCCTCCCCACACACACACACAGAGACACACACACACACGGACACACTGACACACACACACACAGAGACACACACGGACACACACACAGCTATTGTGTGTGTTTGAGTAGGGATGGCAACTTGATCCCCCGAACCCGACGGGGACCCAAATTTTTTCCCCGATGGGGACGGGTTTGGGGATATAGAAACGGGGATGGGGACGGGAATGGGGATTAAACTAAATCCCTGATAACAGTAACAAGGCTCATGTATCCGAACATGTACCTACCCTGCATATAGGAAGGCCACAGACTAGTGCAAACCAGGTGGGGATTTCAAAGGCATGTTAGACATGAACTCCTCTTTGATACCCATTAGACAATAATAGGTAAACTTCCCTTTATATTCAAACTGATATCAAGTCAATACAAGAGTGTCCATGTTATGTTATAAGGTTTTCACCTAGATATCAGATTTGACAAGCATATCTAGGTAGCAATTGGTACCAGAGAGTGCTGATACCAAGTCACTGCAAGAGTGCACATGACTTGGGGCTATGTACTAGCAGACCTGTAAATAGGTGCCTGTGTGAGTAGAAGGGTCTGTTGCAAGTTGAGGGATAAGTAGGATTTAATTCATTCCTTTGTATAAGTGTTCACTTGTAGAAAAGTTGGCCATGGTGATGTTCCCAGTTCTAGTTAGGAACCTCATATGGGGCTCTGATACCTGGTAATGCCTTGGGACAGGTTAAGCCTCAGGATATTAGGCACTGGAGTAGGCTTATGCATAATGTTTTAAAGTACATGATAGTATCTGATTTGAGATACTTACAGCAGACAGTTAGTAAGGAGTGGTTTACAGTCATAGAGTAGATGGGTATTTAGGTACGGGCTCGAACCAGAGTGGGTAAGTTGGTATCAGGACATCAAAGGCTTGTGTACTAACAAATAGGCTTAGAGGGTACGTGCTTGTACCCACTATTATGCTCGGATACATGAGTATATTGTTAAACGGGGACGGAAATGGGGATAAAAATTTAAACCCGATCGGGGATGGAGTATATTGTTAGATCATTAGCTAGTATTAGAGAGAGAATTATTGTAATTGCCAAGTGTAGGTAAGGATTGGGTATCTCAAGATACTAAGTTATAAGGTAAATATAGCTACACATGTGTGTGTGTGTGTGTGTGTGTGTGTGTATGTAAAGTTGAGAGTAATTGATTAGTGTGTGATACTAAATGTATATGGGGATATAGATATTAGTGTGTGTGTAGAGCCTAAAAATCAAGTTGCGCCTTCAATATACTGATCAGTGATCAAATTACGCCCCAAAAGTCTACTTGTGCCACTAATATAAAATAGACTACGCCATCGATCAGATTGCGCCTGATATCAGACTGCGCCCAATCGTTTTGCGCCAAAGCCTACGTGGCATCTGACACTTAATGGTCATCATTATCTGACCATACTGACGACTGACAAAACAGAGAACGAGGAAAATCTCTTCGAATCTCGTGAAGTGTGCCGCTCAAGGAAAAGTTGGTGGACAGCTGTCCTGTACATTTCGTGAGTTGCGCCCAGGCGCAATCTAAACAAAATCCTTAGTTACGCCTGGGCGCAATCTGAATGACTTTTACTCAGAAGCTGCCACGTGTGTAGGCGCAGCTCAAATCAAGCGCAGGTTGACTGAAGCTCGCACAACCTAAAAAAGTTGAGACAACTTACATTCTAAAGCAGGATGACGTGGCACACATGCCACTAATCTCTCAAGACGTGTCTACTATCCTGTACACGACCACGCGCATCTCAATCATACGATGCCACGCGTCTAAATACAGTTAGTACACGATTGACAACTGAATGGAAGTTGGCGCAACAGGAGGTTGGCGCAATCCAGTATGGCGCAATCCAGCCTCGCGCACATCAGAATAACTGCTAAAACAGTTATTTTCTGAACTCTATAAATAGAGTTTCTAATCATCATCAAAAAGGGACTCTTGCAAAATTATTGCTGCATTCTCCAGAGGCTACAGTCTTCAAGTTCATATAGTCCAAGGGATAAAGTGATCGTCTTCTGATCGGATTCCTAAAGTTGTACTTTCCCATAATTTATTGTACTTTGTACTCTTTTACAAGTTTGGAATAAAACAAATTTTTATTTTGTTTTTCGCAAACAAAATGGCGACTCTGCTGGGGACGACTTTCTTCTCCGACGAGAAAGTGACAACTCAATGTGACATTGCGTCGATCGACAAGATGCAGAAGACTTTGGTTGTTCAAGTCAACCAGACGGCCTACGAGAAAATGATCAACACCAAGAGCAATAAGCGCACAGTGGCTATTGCCAAAAACAGGGTTGTGTGGACTCCTAAATTCCCCACAGTCGCTGTTGCCCATGTGCAAATTGAGTGCTCGATGATCAAGGCGCAATCCGCCTCAGTGGCTCCAGTACAGCCTGTTTCTGTGGCTAAGACACAATCTGCTCCCTCTGCTGCCCATGCACAGTCTATCAAAGTTGCTGCCAAGGTGCTACCAATAGTCCGTAGGACTATGGCGCAACCCAAGCAATCTGCTACTCCGACACAACTTAAGGGAACTAGTCTTTTGGCTATACCCTCTTCTGATTCTCAAGTTCTGAACTTAGAGAATTTATGTCCTAGTGCTAACACTATACAGAACAAAGAAAAAAGTCCTATGGCATTTTCTCAATTGGCACAATCTATGCCTAAGATGATCGCACAGCAAAACAAAGGGAAACGCTTCTTAGCTAACCCTGTTCAAAATAAAGGAAAGCACCCTTTGGTCTTTCCTCAAACTTCTCTGGTTTATGACTCAGAGAAAGATGTATCAGATTCTATTCCTGTAAATAGAGGTCCTCGGATCTCTGATACTGGAAAGAATACTGATCACAGAGGTATCTTGCCTACTCCTATGGGGTCTGGCCAAGATCTTCCTACCTTGCAAATTTTAAGATCCAAACAAGAAAAATTGAAGGTATCACAAACAGAGACACCAGGAGTAGAATTTTCAGATTTACGCATTATCTCAATAGGCATCAACCAATATCAACTTTGGCAAAATGTAAGAACCCTATGCCAAAGGCTAATCTGTATCAAAAGCCAAAGTTTGAAAAGAAAGCCCCTTCTACCTATGCTAATGAGTTGAGTACATCTTTGTACACTCAAGGAACCAAACACCTGAAGAATAGGAGACATGTTCCTAACTTCATTAAGGAATATGTCCCTCCGACTTCTTCTCGTCCTGTGGTTGTAACTGATCTCCGACAACGTCTTACACAAAGACGGAAAACTACAGGAATGCTTTCCTTACCTCTAAATCGCGCTTCAAATCGCCATTGCCTACATGAAGTTGTCATCAACTGTTGTTGCCAATCGGCTCGACGATCTGTCTTCGATCGTCTGAACTATGCTTTAACTCCTGAGCATATAATAGAAGACGGAGATGAACTATTATATGCTTCTGTTAACATGACTTCTCAAGGCACTGGGGGTGGGAAACGTCCAAGACATAATGCATCCCGTAATCCTAGTTAACAATACTTAGATCGGATCCATGCATCCAGTGAAGGTGTCTTTCAATACACAAGATCAAGAAATCGACATTTGATCCAAGGTGTCTTTAATCAAGAAGATCTCCCTATCACCCATATAGGAGAGGACTCTCTTTCAGAGTTTGATACAAATAGTGAAAGTTCTGAACAAACTATCTCGTCAATAGCTGCAAGAGAAGTGACGGCATATACCATTACAGAAGATCAAGATGCCTCTACATCACAGCCAAGAGCAACGAATTGTTGCATTAGAAGACAAATTAAAAACCATGGCAGAAATGGTTGCAAGTATGCACACCATAATGGTAGCTCAACATACAGTACCTCCGATTGTAAACCTTGTTACAAATTCGGAGCTTATAGCATCTTCTGTACCTGTTAGTCTGGGGGTACCGGCCCCTCAGATTGCTTTTGTGCCAACTCAAGCTGATCCAAGTCAGTCTGGTGCTGGGGGTGGTAATTACCATGCTATTCCTCCTCCTAACACTCCTAACCAGCCCACCAATTCTCAAACATCAGGAGATGCTAATGAGGCTGTGAAACTCTTACGCACTCAGTTCGAGGCCTTCAAGCAGAAGGATGGCCTACAAAGATTGGGCATCAAGCAACCATATCCTACAGAGTGGAAGGAAGTTCCATTTTCTCCTAAGTATAAACTTCCAACCATTACGCTGTTTGATTGTAGCACTTCTCCAAGCCAGTACATCAATCATTTTGAAGTGATGACTGATCAATTACAGCCAAATGATGCTCTTCTTACCAGAGTGTTCGTCGGTTGTTTAGTCGGTGCAGCATATGACTGGTATCGTAGCTTAACTGATGGTTGTATCACTTCTTTTGTCGGTTTCAAACAGATGTTCTTGGAACGATTTTATGAGGGAGTCAACGACATGACAATGTCTGTCCTCATTAAAATTAAATAGAGGCACAATGAATCCACAGAGAGTTTTATTGAAAGATTCTGCCGAGAGGCACTCAAAATGCCTTTAGGTACTCCATCTGCTGTAACAATAGACACTTGCAAATCAAACTTGTTGCCTATTATCAGTATGTGGACGGAATCTACACAATTCCAGGATTGGCCTTCTTTCATTGTTAATGCAAAGGCGGCAGAAGTGAGTGCTGAAAAGTTCAAGCAGTTAGGAGTCCAGATGACTCACCCTAACCAAGATGAATATTCTACACCTGGGGGTAGTAATCGCCAGAATAACCGCAAGAATAAAGAAACATTGGCCATCAATCTTAAAGGCAAAGAGTCTTTGGCTGTCAATGTTACTCAGACGGCATCCACCCCATCAGCACCATTGCAAAAGTCAACTCGTCCAAAAGAAGAGTATTCTTTCGATGAAGATGATACGTTGAGCATCTTCGATTGCTTGATCAAAAGCAATAAGCTTCAGCTTCCAGAGGCAAAACGACCAGAAGAAGTTGGTAAAACCGATCACCCTAAATACTGTGTTTATCACAGATTCATAGGGCATCCAACCAGAGCATGTTATGTGCTCAAAGGCAAAATCCAAGAGTTGGTCAACTCTGGAGGAATTACTCTACAGCAGGACGAGAAAACAGTGACTGCTAATGTGGTTTCTCTCCAATTTGGCAATTTTCCACCACAACTCGTACAAGATGGGACTATCCCCATTCCAAAGACTACTCTAGAAATTGTGAATATCTCGCCTCCTCAAAACGAAGGTCTTGTTCCAATGACAACTGACAAAGGAGAGATTATGTAGATTCATCCAGATCTGGTTGCAGAATTTGAAATGCCTTCCTCTTCTAAACAAAAGAAGCATTCCAAGTCTAAATCAAAGAACTGCAATATGGTATCCTTTGAACCATTAACAGAAGAAGAAATCCTAATGGGCACTAGATCTGGGAAACCTTATCTTTGGGAGTATTCCGAAAATCAAGAAAACGTTGCTCTATCCCCAGATGCTCTTCCTCCATCATCTTCTCCTGCTGAAGATACACCGTCTACATCTGAGCTATTGGTCGAACCATCTCCTCCTAAACCAATATCAGCAGACAAGAAAAAGCAACCTGTTCGCTTTGATAAAGCATTAAAAAAGTTATCATCTCTTGGACTTGAAAAGCCTTACAATTTTGACATATTGGCTCAATTGGCCAATACTCCAGCAAGATTGTCAATTTTTGAACTTTTACGTCTCTCAAAAAAACTTGTGAGACGTTAAATGAAGCTTTGATACAGGCTGACACCTGTTTAACTTTTCTCAAAAAGCCTGAAAAGGAGCCAGTCATCTGTGCACATTGTCATAGTGTATTTGAGTTAATGCCCAATATCACTTTTACACAAGATGACATATTGTTAGAAGACAATCGTCATGATCGTCCTCTCTATTTTACGGAATATGTGGATACCATAAAAGTCGACCGTATTCTGATTGATCCCGGATCTGCACTTAGCATCATGCCAAAGTCCTTATTGGACGCTTTGAAAATCCCAGTACATAATCTTTCTACAACTATTACTACCATCCTGGGATTCAATCAAGGAAGAAGTGAACCTTTGGGAAAGATATACCTAAAACTTCAAATTGGCAATCTTCGTACAAAAGTAACTTTCTATGTTATTGACAATCATGGTTCATACAATGCTTTATTGGGAAGGCCATTCCTCCATGAACACAATATTGTACCCTCTACACTCCACCAATGCTTCAAATATGTGGATAGTAATGGAGAAGTCCAAAAAGAAATTACAGATCTGAGTCCTTTCAAAAGGGTTAAAGCATATTGCAACGATTCTCGTATGTACAAAGAGGAATTCATGAAGGTGGTACTATCAATGGACACAGATGAAGAACAGAAGAGTATATCTAATGATACTCTGGTTATTCCAGTCAAGGAACGTACCTCCTGTCCTCAGTCTTCCCAACCACTGAATATTTATCTACCTTCCCATGAGAAGCGACCTAAAGGTGATAGTCAGGAACAAAGGGAGCTCACTTCTTCTGAGCCGCTTGTAATCGATCTTCGTCGTACGAAGCTCCCTTTTCCTTCTCGTTCTTCTTCTCTCCCTCTTGTCATCAATCTGACTAAGCCTACTAAGGCTAAAGTTCCTGTTGTAAATGATGGTGTAAAGATCAATACAGCATCTCCTTTGCAGTATACTGATGTCTTTTACTATACTCAGTGTTATTTGGATATGCTAGATAACTTTAAGCCACTTACAATAGAAGTCGTATCATCTCGACAAAATATGGTATCACTGGATTCAATACAAGAGTCGTACTTCTTAGTACCATCTCGAAAGAAAGATGAAAAGCCTATATTTTTCAACAAGAGAGAAGAACCAAAAATCATGCTCTATAATGATGATAGAGATGATACAGGAAGGCTACAATTACGACGCTATAGTCCACAATCTAAAGCCATCATCCGTAAAATGGGATATGATTTCAGAACAGGTCTCAACAATGGTAAAGGAAGGCGAACCCCTCTTCGTATTGCTGTTCCAAGAGGAAAATCACAACAATACCACAGTAAAACGAAACGAGGACTAGGTTATATGTCACCACTTCCAACTCCAGAACCTTCTGAATCTGATGAAGAAGAACGTTCAAATTCTTCTGATTCTACCTCATGGGACTCTGATACCAGCATCAGTCATATCCATAAGGTGATAGTATCTTCTAATATGGTGTCCGCCGAATTCTCAGAAGACGACGAAAGTGATATTGAAGAAGCTCCTGAAATAGATCCTTGGGTACAAAGGATGGACAATCAGTGGGAACTTCGTTTTGAACAACGAGAACCACCTACTGAAGACCAACTGGTCCAAGTTGATATTGGAGAGAAAGGTGTATCACGACCAATCTTCATCAGCAAAAATCTCTCAGAAGATGATAAACAAGAGTTACTTCACCTTATTCGTGAATACATTGATGTCTTCGCCTGGAGTTACGAAGATATGCCAGAATTAGATCCTCAAATTGCAACTCAGAAGCTTAACATCTTGGCGAATGTCAAACCGGTCAAACAACAACAACGGCGATTCAAGCCTGAAATGATGGATGCAATTGATGATGAAGTCAAAAAGCTTATAGCTTGTGGCTTTATTAGAGAAGAACAATATCCTGACTGGGTGGCCAATGTCGTACATGTCCTGAAGAAGACCGGAAAGGTTCGAGTTTGCATAGATTTTCGGGATCTCAATGATGCTTGCCCCAAAGTCGAATTTCCTCTCCCAATTACCGATGTTATGATTGACAATACATGTGGATTCGAACGAATTTCTTTCATGGATGGGTTTTCTGGATATAATCAAATCCGGATGAATCCTGAAGATGAGAAACATACTTCGTTTTGTACTCCTCGGGATGTGTACTGTTATACGGTCATGCCGTTTGGCCTTAAGAATGCAGGTGCAACTTACCAGCGGGCTATGAGCACTATATTTTGAGATCATTTACGAAAGACTGTCGAATGCTATGTTGACGATATTGCTGTCAAAAGTCGTCTCAAAGAAGATCACATTCAAGATTTAATGAGCCGGCATCTTTTCTTTGAAAATTGAAGTGAATATTAGCTCATTCACTTTCTTTGATTTATCATTCATTGGACATTTATTGTCTCTTATTTAAATAATTTGAATTCACGTCCTTTTACACCTCTGAATTTCGATTATTTATATCATCAACTTGTCATGTCCTTATTACCTCTGATAAAGTTGTCCATTAAAATTACAGTATTGCTAAATTTTATATTCTGCCACGTCCATATTACCTCTGAGCAGATATAATGAATATTGTTATTTTCTAAAATCTTGAAATATATCACGTCCAGTACCTCTGAATATATTTTCTATTCTATTACTTATATCTATAACAAGATATGCAACAAGTAATGGAACCACATAAAAGTTTTTACTATTTCTTTTCTGCAAAAGAAGAAAAAAAAAGTTCATTGAAAAAAAGAGAACAACAGCATTTGCCCATTTTTACTCTGAAGGATAGATGATAAGTTCTGTAATTTGTTTCTTCAGAATTTGAATTCTTCCGTCACGAGAATCTAGCACTCTCTGCCTAGCTTCAATTCGTCCAGATTCCGGATCGAAAGGTTGCAGAGTAGCAGTTCGGCATTTTAACTATTCATTCTGAAGATGTTCGAATTCCTTCTTTCGATCCTTCAAAGTATCCACCTGTTCAACAGCAGATCGATACAACTGATTTTCTTGTTCTATGTTCTGCTCAATATTTTGGAGTTCTGCCTGAAGTCGAGCAATTTCGGCTTTTAGATCAGTAGCCTTTTTCTCTTCTTCTATAGCCTTAGTCTTATGACTCTCAGCAACAACAGTTACGTCAGAGATTTGAACATCTAGCTCATAAGACTGTCTAGTAAAAGCCAGCAGGAATGTCTCAAAATCAGCTTTACTAATCTCTGCTTTTTGGACCATGGTTTCATATTCCGTGTTTACAAGTAGCTCGATATCTCCTCCTTTCAGCTCCTTGTAAGCCTTAATTGAACTCTCTAGTTCATCCAAAATATGTTCTAAAAATGAAGCTTGAGCTTCATCTCCTTGACTCCGAATGCCCTCAATTAAGAATGTGGTGGGAGTTCTAACAGTACTAAAAGGGACATCTTCTCTTTCCATAATTCTATGAACTAGAGGCTCCAGAGATGTAAAGAAGACTCTTGTTAAAGAGGTCAATATAAATTTGTTAGTCGCCAGGGCCCCTGGAGTGGCTACTATATTTGAAGAAGTCCTCATAGCTTTAACAGGAGGGGGTATTTCATCCGGAGCACTAATATGAGAAGAGCTTCCTTCCCCGGCTACAGTCCTCGTGGGTGCTGCTACAAATTACATATGTTATGACTCATAATGTTGAAGATGCAATAACAAATCATTTATAGTGGAGAAACTTACTTGGGCTGAGTACATCATGAGGAGTTTCAATCATCTTAGCTGTATCAGACTGAAGTTTAGACAGAGTCTCTGTAGACATGGCAGCCTGACTACTCCCTGCTCCTGATTCAGTCGAAGGTGGTAAAGTTACTGGAGTTTCATTTATTTTAATTGTCTCCTTAAGCACTTCAGGTAGCTCAGTGGTTGCGGATTCCTTAACTCCAGGAAGATTGACAGGTTCCGCATCCCCCTCGTCTGCAATAGGCGAAGGATTTTTATCAATTGGGATTTCTTGCGATGGTGAAACATTCGCTAAAGTTTGTTTTTTTTAGCAATGTTATCCCAATCTTCATCATAAGTCTCATCATCGAAATCACAACCATTCAATGCATCAATCACTATTTCTCCTGAATGAGTAGATATTTGAGCTTGAGAAGTATCTTGTGGAGGTAGATCTTGTTTCAGAGAGGAAGATTTTGGACTCATAGGAGTTGGAGAGGGAACCGTTATCCCTACTGCAGCAAGTACATTGGCCGGAACATTTACTGACACAATGGCATGAGGAGGACGAACATCTATTTAAGCAATCAAGAAAAAGCAATTTAGAGATACATATCTCTAGTAAAAGTTAATACAGGAAGATATTTCACAGTTTCGATATTACATTCTTGAGATGGTTCCTCTTTAGCGATGTCCAACCTCCTTCTAACTTCTTTGAGTATCGGTGGGCTTAGCCCTGCAATAGCCCCGATATGAGTACCTTTTGGATCAATCAAGGAAGCAGAAGTTCCTCTTTCAGTAATCGTCTCTTATTTTTGAATAGAAGAAAGATTAATATCCTTCTCTCCTGATGAAGAACTAAGAAGTAGCTGTTTTGATTGAGAACGAGTTGTTCTCGTGGTCACTGGTTCATTGATAACCAGTGATGTTCTTTTCTTCTTCTCCGGAGCCCTTGGATATTAGAAAGATTATCCTGTTGAGGAGAGACTGTTGTCTCCTTAGTCTTTCTCTTCTTCAGACCTTTGACAGGGGATTTGTCTTTTCGCATCTTTAGAGATATATCTAAAGGATCTTGAACCGGGTCAGCAAAGTTCATTAAAATTGATACTTCCAGGGGTACATCAGCAGGTTCCCTGTCTTCTATATCTCGGAAAGACTGAAGAGTGCGTTTTCCTTGTTTAATTCTCTTTTCAGTTGCAAAGCTATGTGAGGGATGGAAGTTTTCAGCAAATGTGTTTGCTGAAGTGTAAAAGTTTGCGTATGAATATAACATACGCGGACCTTGGGAAAGTTTGTAAGGCATGGAAAAAATAGCCTTTGTGCCCCGAGCATTGTAATAATTCCAAGCTCTAGCCCCATCAATGAGTAGCCTGTAGCTTGGAGGCAAGTGGTCGCATTTCCTACATGAAGTTGATCATACTCGAATTGCCGTGCAAATTGACTCGGTAAATACGGCTCCAAACATCATTCTTCCTCAAATCTATAAACCAAGTGGGACGGTCGGATTATTTTGAGCCAGAAAAAGATGTTTGGACTTAAACGGAGTGTTTCTTCGGGTAAATCCATCATCTGTGGAGGCATGGTATCATACCCTGTAGGAGGCCCAATACACTGAAAGAACCATCTTGATCCACGGTTCAGAGCAAGTCGACATTCTGTAAGAGCAGTGTATTTCCAGTGAGTATTAGCAAAACATCCAATGAAATCTCCATCAGGAGGTCCCATATCCGGGTCCATCAAGCAGGGATGGTGTAGTAGTAACCATCCAAACAAATAAGTGAATGGCATTTCTGTACGGAAAAAATCCGACCGATTATCATTTTCTTTCAGCATAGTATCCACAAAAGAACGTAATCCTGCGTTCAGGCGACAGGTCATGGCTGAAAGCAGATCCATTTTGTATCCAAATACAAGATGTGTCACAGCGAATAGGACACCCCGATAAAACCTGTCAACTGTACTAGCCTCTGGAACTACAAAGCGTCGGAGCCATAAAGATAAAAAGCCCGCCAATTGGGCTTCTGGAGACATAGGTCTGTAACCTTGTCGAAGATAACTTTGAAGAACGTCGCCAGCCTTGAACTGACCCGAGTCCTCAGTCAGAGTGATATCCCCATGATTATGCTTCTCCATCAATAATTGTATATCACTCCTATCAAAAGGTTCAAAGAAACGAGGCGTACAAGCTTGACTGTCCAGTGGCTTGTCCTCCCACACATGACCCAGGAACATATATGGCATCCATTTTGTAATATAACAAGTACCTGCAGTGGCAGTTTCATAATAGAGCGAGCAGATTTTATAGTGGCACAACAGCTCTTCAAAAACTGTGATCATCTGGGGATTTTCTTTTGCTAGAGCATCTAATTCATCATTTGTGGGTACATATTCTTCATATGGGTTGTCACCCATCGGCAGATGGGAGATATAATCCATCTCGTTAAGAGCAAACCCTATTTCTCCATGAGGTGTCATAAAAGTCCCAGTACTTTTGTTATATCTCTCTACCAGAGCCAAGAACATGTGAGGATTTGGATGAATACCATATACCGTAGTACAGATGGGATAGTAGAGGCCCAGATCAATGAGCCTGTCTTTGAATTCCTCTAAAATCTATATGGACAAGCTACTCCAACGTTTCATTCCAAGGTTTACCAGGCCTGTCATTCGCATAGCAAGGTCTGGATATCTTCCCTCAGCTTTTGCAAATGTATTTGCAAAAATGGGTTGTAACACCCAGTTTTCCAGAAGAGGATAATTTTGATATTTTGTGATTATAATTATTATTTAATGATAATTATTTCATATTATGATTTTTAGAGAATTTTAATTATTTTTGAACTATTTAAATTCATGACTTGAGATTTTAGGTGTTTTGCTAGTGAACCGTAGAGACTGTCTACCCTGGAGCCTAGCCATGTGATTAGGATATCTCATTTATCGTTTTTAGTTTGAGGGTATTTTTGTCATTTTTTTAATTATTTGAATTTAATATATTTTGTTAGGAATTTAAAATGATTTATTTGAATGGTGTGATTTAATATTATTTGATTAATCTCCATGTGGTTTATGGTTAGCCTAACCTAGATTGGACCTGACCTAGATGAGTCATGACTAACTTAGTGAGCCACTTTGAGAATTAGATGAGTTGGTTAAGTCAAGTTTAGTCATGGTTAAGTGATTTGCAAGGACTAAGATAGAACCTTTTGTTCTAGGCCATCTATTTTCCCATGATTCAATCCTAGCCATAGGATGAAACCTAAAAACCCTAACCCTAACTATTATGACCAGCCAAGAGACTTTTCCCCTTGCCTATATAATGTCTCTATGGGGATTTGTGCCTCCTTCTTCAATAGTTCTTCATTTCTTAAGGAAATAGGTAAGCCTTCATAAATTCCTTCCTAGTTTAATCAATAGGACTCCTTTTTGATTGAAATTTCTTCCATTAGGATCTAATCATTGTTCTTTTGCTGTTTGTGGTGTTCAAACTTAGCTTTGGGGCAATTTGGAGAAGTTTGCTAGCAAGAGGAAACCCCCCATTTGAGACTTTTCTTGCATTTTGACACCAATAGGTAAATCATTGTAAACACCATTAAAATTCTAGTTTCTTTGCATGTAGACCTAGCCCTAAGTGTTCTGGTCCTGTAGGTATTCCTAGACCTAGGTTTTGTGTCCATTTCGTGTTCTAAATGGACACGTATCAGCCTATAGACATAGGTGTTTGATGAAATGTCCCAAAGGACATTTCGACCTGATTTTAGGAAACTTTTTGAATAGAAATTTAGGGTTTGTTGTCGCTTATCATTTTCTGTAGGACTGAGCTTGTGATCGTGTCGTGTCGTGTCGAGATTTGGACACGAACACGCTGTTCTGATACAGTGCACATTGTCCTGCTGCTCGGGGGCAATTGCTCCCTGTACACGACACATGGACACCTAGGATTTGACACAGCCCTAGGGGCAGACACTGACACGAGGTCCTCAAAGTTTGAGACACCCTCGTGTCGTGTCGGACACGCATTCGTGTGTGCATTGATCACGTACTGTGTGCACACGCGCAGTTTTACCTCGCTGATACGCGTGTTTTGACACGACACGGCGGCACGTCGACACGAGTCAGGGTGACACAGTCGTAGCCTGACACTTGGCGAACTCATGGGTAAGTGCACGTGACACGAAGTGTCCTGTGTCGTGCTCTGGACACGGCTGAACTCGTGCACGAGGATTGGTCCTGTTTTGTACTGTTTTGTTTTGTTCTCTGTTTTATTCAGTTTTAATGGTTCTTAATTCATGTTTAATTTGCTAATTAAGATCCTAACATGATTAATGATCTATGATTAATCGAGTTTACATGTTAGTATAGGTTGTTTTCTTGTGAATGGGGATTTGAATGTGAAGTTGGAAATCACTGATAACATGTCTGATACATGTTTCAGTTTCTGATATTCCTAAGTTTTAACTCTATTTTTTTACTGTTAAATTAATGATTAAATGGTCATATTTGATATGAACATATGTATTAATACCTGATAGGTCAGTTTTACAAAGTAGATTAGGTTGTTTGTAATGAGAAATGGGATTTCGAACATTGCTTTGGACTGAACTGTTACACAGTTCAGTCCCCTGAATGCTGAGGGCTTTAAATTCCTGTGTAACCTGTTTTTAAATGATTAATTTCATGAGGATCCATGTACATGTATATTAGACTATTGTTAAGTTGATTTATTGGTTAGTGTTGGGTTTTTTAGATTTCAATTTGGATTGGGGTTGATGGATGATATAGGTAGGACTGTTTATAACTATCATTGATTACTCTTGAGAACTGAAATTACTTCTAATTCAAATTCCAGTTTTAAACTGAGATTAATTCCAGTTTTGGACTAAATATAGATGCTTATTGCCATGATTGATTCCTGAGCTTTTAGGTAGTTCACTGTTTGATTCAATTGATTGATTAGAACTGTCAATTTGATTTTCCTTATTAAACTGTTACTTAATTTCCAGTTTTCAGACTAATTTTGAAATGTTAATTACATGTCTTAATTCAACCACCTACGCTAGCTCATTGTTAGTTCAATTTAGTGAATGATTCGAATTGGGTAGTAATGGTTATAACTGTTCATTGGGTTCTTCTCTTTTTTCCTGAAAACCAAAACTGATTTTGTAAGTTCATTCCATGTCTGAATTCCTGAACCTTCAATACCTAATTAACTGATTTTGAATGTTAGTTTAAACATGTAAATTTGAGAATAGCTCATTCTTCATGTAGAAGCATGGAATTTCACAACCAGAAAACCCATACGCCAAATGGATGACTCTCCGAATTCTGTGCAATGAATTTGCATTAAATGGATGAACCGGACGCCTCGAATTCAGCCAAACGGCTATTTATAGCACTCGAGAAGCGAGACAGCCGCGTCATTAAAGGACATATCGGATGCGCCAGCCAAACATCGCATCACACGGACGTGCCCTCCAGCATCAGGCGCATCACACAGACGCGCCCTACAGTACCCGGCGCATCACAGAGGATGCGCCCCCCCTCACATCTCCATGCCGAGTGGAACACCAACCAATGTGCCCACTCAGCTGTCCATCGAACGTCACAAACATTAAATGCTGAACTGACACCAGAGTTGGCAGCACGCTTCCCAAAGTCTGAACAGTTGACAGCTTTTTCAGAGAACGAAGCGTCGGCAACGTCAGCATCATCATGACTCTATTCCGACGGCTACTGCCACGTGGCCATCCGCATGCGCCTCTACGGCCATGCGTCCAAATCGCCATGCGCCTCTACGGCCATGCGTCCAAACCAGCATGCGCCTCAGACCCTTCACTGATCCCTAAAGACAGAAGAAGAGTCTCCAGTTGAAGCTTTGCATGCGCCTCAAAAGCCATGCGCCCCAGACTGATCTCTGATCCCGAAAGACAGAAGGAAGGTCACCTGCATGCGCCTCAAAAGCCATGCACCCTAAATGGTTTGTAACTCCTAAAGGTTATGAGCCGCATCCTCCTCCTGCGCCCAGATCTAAGGCGCAGCTCACCAGATCACTACCCCCCCAAATCCGAGATCTTCAAGCCATGAGTCGACGACATGTGTCCTTTGACTCAACTCGTCCAAGATTTCAGCAACAGAAAGATCTTCTCTTCTGCTACGTGCCGGCTCACAACAGCAGTATGAAGAGTTCAACCTCCCAATCAGGGCGCATCATCTGTACGCCCCTATCAGCAACTTCCACGTGGCATCCCCACACACCGGCACATCCTACATGCGCGCATGAGCAGCCAGCCTGCAAAACTATAAATAGAGGGATCTTCTCCTTCACACACACACAGAATCCACCACGAACATAGAAGGAATCATCAGAGAGGCAGATACAGACACTCAACGTCTTCCTCCTCTCAGCAAGCTCCAGCACCCAGAGCAATCCACACCTTCAGAGAACCGATAACCGTCGTCAGCCCGTCAACGGAGTCAACGCATTACCACTCGCTCCATTGGCACTAAGGACCCAGCTTAAACAAAAGTGTACTCCTAGGACTACATCTAAGTCCTACATTGTAACATTGTTCTGTTTGTATTAAAGTTTTCAATCAAACAATTTTAATGGCAAACAAGCTGGCAACTCTGCTGGGGACTTCTTTCTCCTCTTCCGAGAAAGTCGTGTCACAGGCCGACGACGTGAAGGTGGGCTCCTCCCACAAGACGCTGGTCGTGCGCCTCAATCAACAGGCGTACGAGGAGTTCATTTCTGAAGGAAGTGCGAGTCCTTCGAAGCGGCTACCAAAGCCGAAGAAGATCCGCACGGCCTGGGTGCGCAAGGTCGACGCCTCGGGCACCACCACTGAAGGGGATGTAGCAATCCAGCCTTCCCTTCCTGCCGACGTTCTTAGCAACCAAGGTGCGCCCGCCGATGCAGCGCATCTCTTGGGGAAGCGTGCGGCCGACCACGTTCCCCAGCTATCTCCCTCTCAGGCGAGGAAGATACGTCGACGGAGCAGGGGCGCAGCCAATGCCCCGCGCATAACCTCTGATGCGTCACAAAAAGCCTCTGTCTTTGACAGACTCACTCGCTGTAATGGCGAGGAGGATTTGGATGCTGAGTACTATGCGCCCTAGTGGGCTGGTACGAAGAAATCCAAGGCGGCATGGGCCATGCGCCACAAACGTGCTATGCCAGCAGCCGGCCAGAGGCACGCGCTCGTCATCACGCGCGCTGCCGATGGCATGCTGTACAAGGTTGACTCAAGTACTTCTGCACCAACAACGAGTCGATCTTCAAAGTCCTCATCTCGCTTGGGCGCATCTACTGCGTGCACAACCAAGTCGAGAGAGGCAGACTCAGTGGTCTTGAACTCCCGCGCCTCCTCTGGTTGTGCGTTTGAGGTCCATTCAAGTCACTTCAAATGTTGTGGTTACTGATCGTGATGCCTGCTTGGTATTAGATCAGGGGGCGCAGCACTCACCTGACCACCCCGGCGTTTGGCCTTACCATACGTCTGAAGGGGGTGTGAAGGCACCACTCTCCTCCAACGACCTACGCAACGTGATCACTCACAAGCGCCGGTCAGGAGAGTTGACCAACAAGCACGATGCGCCTCTTACGGGGCATACTTGTGCGGTGGTCACCATCAACTGCTGTTGCAAGGCGGCAGCTCCACCAAGACAGTCGGTCTTCCAACGACTGCAATCATCGACACCTCTCCGACGTCGCCTTGGGACAAAGGTGTCAGCTGAAGAGGAGCCAAAGGTTGTTTCATGCAACGTGGTCTCCAACTCCTCATCAATCCGGAAGACGACTGCCAATTCCTCGTCTTCATCCAAAAGCCAGCCGAGGAAAACCAAGGCAGCTGTCACGACCTCTGGAGTATTTGAAGGCACTCGGTCGAGGAATAAGTCCTTGGAGGAAGCTGGGGGTAGCCAAACCCTTGTTGAGCCTCCTTCCGAAGACGAAGATGTCCAAAGCACAGCTGCGGCGGATCTTCATCATCAAGGCGAGATTACTCTCCCTGAAGCCCCTCAAAATGAGGATGTCCTCCAGGACACTGTCGGGGGTAGTTCTGGAAACGAAGAGGTCCTTCAAGACGGAGCTGAGGGCAAGCAGACCCTTGCAGATGCGCCTATTGGAGATGAACTCCAGAATGTGGCTGGGGGTGGCCCAACACCAGGAGAAGTGACTTCCCCGCATGAGAGTGAGGCCGAAAGCGAAGCCTCAACCAATCCATCCACTCCTGGCCATGTCAGGACAGTATACATGGCTGGGGATGATGTCGAGTCTGATGCACCGTCACAGGACATAGTCCAGCGCATAGACTCATTAGAGGGAGGTCTCAAAACCCTCTCTGCCTCTATGCAAGCACTGACTCAAGCAGTGTTTGAGATGCGGTCGGCCTTGATCAAGACACCTTCAACTGGTCCTGACCCAGGAGCTAATGGGGAGTCGAGTGTGCCCCTCCAACGGGCACCCTCGGATACAGAAGCACCTCGGACCTCGGAGCCCTCAAATGCTCCAATCCATATGGTACCTCCTTTCTCGACTCCTAGCTCTACGGAGGATGTGGTCGAAATGATCAAAGACCCGCGGAAGCGCTTCGAGTCCAAGAACAGGCAAGAGGAACGCCAGAAGATGGGCATTCCCCAGCCTTATCCCCTCGAGTAGAACAAGGTGGTTTATCCCCCAAAGTATAAACCACAAACACTCACCCCATATGACGGAAAGGACTCTCCGCGACGGTACCTGACGTACTTCCAGTCACAGACAGGGCATCTTCCGAAGGAGGACGCGCTCCTCACCAGTATCTTTGTCGGGGCCCTGAAAGGAGTGGCGTATGACTGGTACTGCAGCCTCCCCGACAATTCCATATCGTCCTTCGACGACCTGACGCGCCTCTTCCTCGACCGCTTCTACGACGGCGGGAAGGACATGACGATGGCGTCTCTCATAGAGATACGTCAGAAGGAGAAGGAAACGGTTCGGGCGTTCATCGAACGCTTCCAACAGGCTTGCTTCAGGCTACCTTCAGGCATGCCAGAACATGCGCTCCTCTCCGCTTGCAGCATGAACATGTTGCCTGCAGTAAAGCTCTGGCTCAACTCTACTCCCCCTCCTGACTGGAGCTCCCTGATCATCGAAGCTGAAGCTGTCACCCCCAGTTTTCACAAACAGGGGTATTTTGGTAATTTTCCACTTCTAAAAAATTATTTTGAAAATTTATATTTATTATTTGTATTATTTTGGGGTTATTTGAATCGGGTTCGAATTTCAATTCATTTCGACTTGTTTTGACTTGTTTCGGGGACCCGGGGTATTTTGACCTTAGCGGGCCCACACACTAGCTAACCATGGCCCACATGTTAGAAATTTTGGTTAGAGACTAGACCATTATTTTAGTTAATTATTAGTTAGAGATTAGTGGTTTCGGTTTGACTAAACTACCCCCGGATTAACCATTTCCCATTTTTGGACCATTTAATTGATTGGAGGGCAAACTTGTAATTATTCATATAGGACAAAATAGTCCAAAAACACCATATGGCCGGCCACCATAGTGAGAGGATAGGGTGGAGAGAGAAAACACTTTATCATTTCATTCCAATCCATTTCTTCTTCTTCTCCAAAGGCTCCATTTTCTTTTGAAGCTCCATTAATTTCTAGCTCTCAAACCAAGGTGAATCCTTCTCCAAAACCTATTCTTTTCTTATGTAGATCATGTAGGAACCCCCCCATGATGATTCTTAGGGTGTGTCCACCATTAAAAACTATTTTTGTGTCCTTTAGACATTTTTAGGAGTGTCCACTTGTAGGCTTGTGTCCTATTAGGAAAAAGCCCCCTTTTTGATCCATGAATGATGTTAAAATATTGCTATTGTGTGTTTTTCTATTTATTCTCAGATTTTACATGTTGTAGAGATGATTCATGAGAGTATCTTAATGTATCATATTATTTCTATGTGTTTTGGTGGATATATAGTTATATATATCATTCTATATATATATATATATGTATATATATATATATATAAATGGTGATTAATTTATGTGATGTGGTGATGGATTATGGGGCTTTGTATAGGCTGTGAATTTCGGCCAGGTTGGGGCTGTGCTGAATGCATTATGTTGGGTTGAGTTTTGGGAGTTTATGGTATTGAACTAGTAGTTTTATGCACCTATATATATATATATTGATATATATATGTATATGGTTATATAGGGGGTATAATTATATGGTTAATATGGTGTTGTGGTGATGTTTATAGGGGGGAGAACACAATCTCAGATTTTGGTTCAGATTTGAGGGAGTTTTGTTGAGAGTTGGTTGAGAGTTCAATCCCATTTATGCATACAACTAGTGTTTGAGATGTTGATATATATACATGTAGTTATATACATATGGGTATATATATGTGGTTTAATTGTGTGGGATTATATATAGATTTATAGTGGTTGTTGTGTGATGTTGAGAGAGGGTTGGGGGTTGTCCAATAACAGTCCATATTAGTTAGTTGTGTGTGTGTGTAGTTGTGAGGAGTAATTGTGAGTTGTGTGTGTGTGTGAGAACCTACTAGTGAGTGTCTATAGTTAGCCTATGTGCAAACTAATAGGAAACCTATTAGGAGACTTGTAGAGAGGTCTATGTGAGGGTGAGATGTTGTGTGTGAGTGTTGTGTATGAGTGTGGGTGAGTGTGGTAGATAGAAGGGTAAATTCATGGAGTAGAAATAGGAAGAAGGGGTAAATGCTAGTTTTTGCCTAGAAGTGGGATTTTGTGTTAGAAACCTAAGATAGTGTTAGAACTTGATCCTCGTGGTTGGTAATGATCAAATATGGTACTCTAAGACTAGTTTTGACGTCGGTTGACCGTTTTGACCAAAAGTCAACAAAAGTCAACCGAAGGTCAAACTTAGCCTTAAAGCGACCCGATTTGACCGAAACCAACCGAGACTTGACCAGTTGACTGAAAGTCAACAGTTGGTCAACATTAGACTTGTTTGACCTAAGTTTGACCTAGAGTTGACCATAGTTGACCATAGTTGACCATAGTTGACCAGGGTTGACCAGAGTTAACTTTTGACCGAAGTCAACTGTAAGTCAACCGTTGATCCCGATTGACCTAGTTTGACTTGGAATGACTTCCAGTGACCTAGTATGACCTAGTATGAACCAGTAAGACCTAGTATGACTCAGTTAGACCTAGATTGACCTAGTTTGACTTAGACTTGCATTCATGGCTTGTATTAGTTTCCTTTTTCAGCATTTAGTTCTGTTTGACTTATAGTATCTTATCTTAGGTCTGTGATCGCTCTGAGCATCTGTTCACCCTATCAGCTCAGGACCACAGGCGAGTACATTCACTGATAGTTTTTATTGTCTTGATATCTGCTATATCCGATTCAGTTGTAGTGACTTACTTGATTTCCAGACACGATGGTTCACGGACTAGTATATGTCGGATCCTGTCATGAGATGTTGTTCCCGGATTACTTGGTATACTGGTATAAGACTTGACTTGTTACTTGTACTTGTATAGACATGGACTTGGGAGTGGGCTGATCACCTGCTCTTAAATCTCGTGTCATGACGTGTTATGTCCGGATCCTTTATACTAGTCGGGGGATGGGGAGTTATTAGTGGTTGTGTGATCAAATCCCCACTTGTTGCTTCATACTTGCATTCCACACTTGTCCATAGCTACTTGTTCACACTTGCCATGGTGACCGGCCTTGTCTCACACTTGCTGTTTCATACTGGTTATATGGTTGTAGGTGGTCAGATGGAAAGCTTGAACTTGTTTCCCAAGCCGATCACATGACGTACTAATAATTCAAGGCACCTTTTATATTTATTATCTTAGGGTGACTAAGTTCTGTTCGGGAGAAGGGTTACAACCCCGGTCCTTGTTTGGTTTAAGGGTTGTAACTCGGCTTCCGAATAGTTCCCAAGTCATCCTATATATATACATTATCGTCCTTTACAGTACTCACATCATGATATATATATTTCTAGTTTCAGCTTTACTTACTGTACTTTCACCCTGCTATGATTCATTTCTCATATGCTCTACCTGTCTCTTATACTGTACCTTGGTTATGGGACTAGGTTCTGTTCGTAAGAAGGGTTACAACCCCGGTCCTTGTTTGGTTTAAGGGTTGTAACTCGGCTTTCGAATGGTTCCCAAGTTGCCTTTACTCTTTGTCTTGTATTTCATTATACTGTCTCTTATAGTTTTTGTCAATTCACATGGAACTGCTGTTGGTGTTTGTACTTGCTCATTTTCCTGACAGGATACCGTTGACAAATTTTACAGATGATTTAGAGGGTGATTGCCCGACTTACCACGGGATACGGTCGGACGGACTTGACCTAGACAGGGTCTTAGTAGTAGAGCCTCTTGACTTTGCCCATCTTGAGTAGCTTAGCTAGTAGGTTTGCCTGGCCTGCGAGCCAGCTGTTTACATTTCAGTTGTAGTACTTATATTATATTCTGAGACTTGGACTTGTGTTAGCTGTGTCTTGTGATTACTTTCTGGACTCGTTTCCTGTTTATTTATATCATATCTTTTTCCATGCTTTCTACCTTAGTTTTGCTTATGTGATTGAGGCAGTATTGCCCTATTCCTCCGTTCGGAGTGTATATACTGCACAGGTACATTTATCTGTTTAGACGTAGCATTTACAGACCTTATATACAGCGTTCTATCGCCGATTCTGCGGCGTAGGCTGGACGTAACCGCTTCTCGTGCCCCTAATCAGGGTGCGGGTCGTGACACGTTTTTGTGGTGGCCCATGCAGGTCAGTGTCGCAACTAGTGCGAACTCGTAATGGTGCTCGACTTAGAGTGCTAATTACGAGCCTGCGATTAGGATATAGGATTAGGGTATGATAGGAGTTACTCAATCACATGTTAGAAGATTCTGATCTTTTGATTACCATGACAAATTCCTTGCATTGAATTTAATTGTCCGTCCTTGATATTCCTATCATGTGCCATATTGATCTCTTGGGTTCCATTCATCTTCAGGATGACAGTTACACGATCTCAGGCAGCAGGCCCGAGCTCAGTTCCGGGGAGGCCAGATCAGGGAGGTCCTCCACCTCCGGCTACGGGACCGGCAGTAGAGAGTACCGTAGCATCGGTTCCTGTCCTTCAGGCAGGAGCAGAGGTGGCAGTTCCCAGAGGTCTTCCACCTCCAGCTGGGGGAGCAGCCCCATCAGTTCCTGCCCTTCCGGCGGGAGCAGCAGCAGCAGTACCAGCAGCGACGATCCCTGGAGGTCTTCCACCTTCAGCAGCGGGACCGTCTATGGTCATCCCGGACATTCTTCCACCGCCGCCTCAGCTACCGGCAGACACTCAGGGTATGATGGCCCTTCTGCAGCAGATGTTGCAGACGCAGAGAGTTCAGGCAGAGGCGCAGCAGCGCCAGACAGAGGTGCTGAGACAGACAGTGGAGAACTCACACCAGCTAGCCATAGCAACAGTGGAGAGGGGTGCACCGACTACAGTTGAGGGAGCACCAGCACAGCAGCAGGGCCAGAGGAGGCCCGGTACACATCTCGACTTCCGGAAGATGGGCCCACGAGATTTCAGGGGTACCGAGGGTATCTTATATGCGGATGACTGGCTAGAGGACGTCCAGCGGTGTCTGGAGTTGGCTGAGGTTCCGAGAGCTCTATGGGTGGCTTCTGCAGCGAGTCAGTTTTTCGATATTGCATTGACATGGTACCGCACGGATCCGCGTGCGTCGGTTCGAGGTATATCCTGGGAGGACTTCAGGAAACTCTTTAAGGAGAAGTTCTACCCGGATGTAGCCTTGACGGCTCTGGAGGGACAGTTTGTCAGCTTGGTGCAGGGGAGCTCGTCAGTGGACGAGTATGCAGCGGAGTTCTTCCGCCTGAGTAGGTTTGCACCCGGTCTGATTCAGGATGAGGGGTGCAAGGCCCGGAAGTTCAGGAGGGGTCTCATCCATGCAGTGCGCACTCGCACATCTGGGCGACGAGACGCAACATTTGAGCAGATCCTGATGGAGGCTCAGATTGCTGAGGAGGACTTCGGCCTCAAGCCGAAGAGGGACAGTGATGTCTTGGGAGCCAGTTCGAGTACGGGGCCAGCGAAGCGCCCATATTTCCAGCAGAGGCAGTTCCAGCAGCAGCAGCCTCAGTTGCAGTTCCAGCAGGCACCGGGGCGTGCCCAGCAGTATCAGGGTCAGAGACAGAGGCCAGCGGCACAGTGCAACTATTGCGGGAAGATAGGGCACACTGGGGAGGTCTGTAGATTGAGGCTGGGAGTTTGTCTGTTCTGTGGAGCTCCAGGTCATCAGATGAAGGACTGTGCTGCCCGTGCAGCCAGACAGGCGGGCCAGGATAGAGTGCGGCAGGCTAGAGGAGGCCAGCAGGGGCGTGTGTTCGCCATGGCAGTTGAGCCCACTCAGGCAGTAGCAGAGCAGAGTGCAGGTTCCGATCTTTCGATCTTCTTTCCGCATTTGCTTCCTTATTACCGTTTGAATTCCGATTCCATCTATTCCTTGTCTGTTTGATGAAAGTTGTTCTTGTGGTGTGATTTTCTGAGATAAGTCGTATGGGCTAGGTCGCCTCGATTATGAGATTTTAGAATCCTCTAGGGTCATGCTAGCAGGCATAGTGAGGACATATAGTCGGATTATGGTCATATTTCTCGGGTGTGGAAATTTAAGGTTTTCGCTGCCAAGCATGCGGCAATGCGAAAATTTTAAATACCATGATTCTAGAGGTATGTACCATAGTTGAGGACTCTGTGATTATCGTAGCCTTGCTCACTGGCATGACAGAGATTCTGAGTATCATGATTTTGGACAGACGCATATGATTATCGAATTGCATGAAATTTTTTGTGGTTACTTGTTTTAAATTTTTGAGGATGAAAATTTTAAGGTGGATAGGCTTGTAGCACCTAGTTCTATTTGAGTATAATTTTAAAATGCTATAATTTTAGTCATTTAATTATTGTGATTTAATTCATGCTTTGATTTCGGAGATTTTAATCATTTTAAATTTTTAAGCCATGATTTGTGATTTGATATTTTACTAGTAAAACCTTAGAGACTGTTTGACCTAGAGCCTAACCATGTGATTAGGATATTTTCAGTACCATTTCTGCCCAGGGGATTTTGGTCATTGGATCTCTTTGATTTATTTTGCATTGGTGATTGTTGATTTGGCTTTTGATAAGTGAGATTTTGTGATGGTTTCGTGTCCGTGTCGGACACGTA
>JANAVB010006199.1:6395446-6535874 GCA_029216955.1 Iris pallida | reverse complement strand
ATAATCTGTTCTTCAGGGACGAAGTCTGACGACTCTCCCAAGAAATATATCTATAAGGTTGTATCATAACCTTCACTACGACGATGTACTATCGGTTGTGGTGTAACATTATGACACGTTGTGTAGTTATTTGTGGTTCATCCTCTTGTACTGTTGGTACTGAAGTACTTGGTGTCTCACGTCTCAGTTCTTCTAGAACAACTCTACTTGTGGTTTATGGTTCATCACATAGTCTCTTAAGAATCGGTATTGTTGCTAACAATGACCTCTGATCCTTAGGACTATAAATAAACCTCTTTTCGTTCCTCTTGGATAGCCTACAAACAAGCGTACTTCTGTACGAGATTCTAACTTATGTTTTCTCATTCAGCACATGTGTGGACTACCCAAATGCGAACATGTTTCAGACTAGGCTTACGCCAAATCTACAGCTCTGTGGGAGTAAGAGTACCGACTTAGAAGGAACCAAGTTCAAAATATAAGCTGCAGTCTCTAAGGCATATCCCCAAATAAATCTGGCAAATCCGAATAACTCATCATTGATCTAACCATCTCCATAAGAGTTCTACTCCTTCTTTCGGTTACACCATTCTGTTGGGGCATTCCAGGTGCAGTCAATTGGGATGCAATCCCATCCTCTTATAAATAATCCCTAAACTCTCCAAAGAGGTACTCACCACAATGATCTGATCGTAATGACTTGATACATTTTCCATAACGTTTCTCCGTTTCAGCCTTGTACTCTTTGAATTTCTCAAAGCACTCAGACTTACGGCGCATCAAATAAATGTATCCATACCTTGAATAGTCGTCAATAAATGTGACAAAATATTCAAAGCCACCTCTAGCTCGGATAGTCATTGGTCCACACAAATCAGAATGAACCAATTCCAACACATCTTTGGCCCTATACCCCTTTGCCGAAAAAGGCCTTTTGGTCATTTACCTTCCAAGCAGGATTCACAGACTGGTAGTGCCTCCACTTCCAATGAACTCAAAGGTCCATCTTCAACCAGTCTTTGAATCCTTCTTAGGTTAATATGCCCCAATCGCAAGTGCCAAAGATATATTTGGTTCATACAAGAAGGTTCTGTTCTCTTATTTAAGTTAGATGACATATTATTCATTTCCATAAGTTGCATTGTGGGCGAAATAGGATTAATGACATACAAATTATCAACCAATGCACCAGAACAGATAAAATGTTTATTCTATCTAATAACAATATTGTCATTAAAATAAACTGAATATCCATCCTTAACTAACATAGAAACAGAAACTAAATTCCTTCTAAGTGAAGGTGCATAAAGACAATCTCTCAATGTCAAAGACTTATTTCTACCAAAAGATAAAGTAACATCTCCTAATGCAACGACCGATACTTTTGTAGCATTACCCATGAACAAGCTTATCTCTCCATCACTGAGCCGTCTGGTTTCCTAGAACCCCTGCAATGTATTGCAGACATGATTAGTGGCTCCTGTATCTACACACCAGGTGCCGGTAGACACCGCTAAACATGTTTCAACTACTAGTAAATGAGATATACCTTCTTTGTTCCCTTGTTTGAGAAGTGGACAATCAGTCTTCCAATGTCCTGACCCTTATACTTGAAACATTTGCCTTTCGGCTTTTTTACCGCGCCTTGAGGTCCCATGCCCTTCTTTGCTGAGTTTGCCTATTTCTGAATGTTATTCTTCTTCTTACCGCCTTTTTGCTTAGAAGTAGAAGCCTTTTAGAAACAAAAACATGACCACTCTGCCTAAAGAGAGATTCAGCATCCTGTAGCTCTTTGCAAGTTCTGCCAAACTATACAACCTTTGTTCATGTTGTAATTAAGGCAGAAATTGTCAAAACTTTTAGACAGAGTCCCGAGAATGATATCGACCTGGGATTTGCCATCGATTTCAGCTCCAAGGATCTTCATCTCATTCAGATGACCCATCATCTTGAGAACATGATCCCTTACTGGTGTACCCTCAGCCATTTTTGTATTCATCAAACATTTTATAGCAAACTGCCTAGCTGCTCTACTCTGATGTTCGAAGAGTTCCTTGAGGTTATACATCATGTCATAAGCAGTGGCCATGGCCTGATGCTGATGTTGCAGTACATTTGACATAGATGCCAAAATATAGCATCGCGCCATCTCATCTGCTTTTTCCACTTCTTATAAGCCTCTTTGACCTCTTCATCAGAGTTAGCATCTGGCTTAGGTGGGCATTCCTCAGCAAGTACATATTTGTACTCCTCAGCGTCAGAACAATAACCAAATTATGTTTTCAGTTAATATATTTAGGTCCAGTAAGTTTGTTTTCTTTAAGAATCACCATAAGTGGACTGAAAGAACCCATTTTTGAAATCCTGAGAATCACATAAATAAAATTATGTAGGGCAAAAAAACTTTTTGAATTAACTAAATATTGATTCCCTCAAAACAATAATAAGAAATTCACCAAACCTTGAACACCATGAATTTAGCATGCCACAATAGTGTGGACGTATACAAATTCAACTTTGTTCAAGTAGATTTTCCTTATTAATTTTACTATCATGTCAATATAACTTTATGACAAATAAAATTAATATGCTGGTCTTGCTCTGGTGATACAAATAATAGCAGTGACTCCGATGGGAAGGATACCATTATTTGTATCTATGTGTATACCATTACTTAATACTAAGTCCATTACCTTGTAATGAGTTCCTTAAGATGGAGAAGTGAACACATACTAGGTAACTTTCTACTATTATCCCTAAAAAAGTTTGTACTGGTGATCCATAATTATACTCATCCGATATGGAGGAAAGCACGAAAGCCAACACGCAAGTATAATATATCACCTACAAACCAGTAATAGAGACCATATGGTTTATACTAAATAAAAATCCTCTCCTACTTAGTTATTTAACAATGAGGGTTTTTCTACTAGTTGATATTATGTCCATGTTGTCCATTATTAATGTAGGCTTGATTTTTCAAAAAAAACAACCACACAATAATAAACATGCATAATCAGAAAAAGCAAAATGACAAAAATAAGAGAAAACATCCAACTATTATGGTCATCTTTGCTGCTCCGTCCTCAACTATCCGAATCCAAAATCTGGCACTGCGCAGATCTATTCGGGGGTTCGGGGCAGCCCCCAATTAATTTTTTTTTTAGGTTTTGGCTGTTGATTCCATCTTCGAAAATCATCTGTCTTCATCTGGACTGCTTAAAACCAGCATCTCATCCGGCGTCAGAAACAGCCACCACCGCCATCACGATTGATCAAAAATAATTAAAATTACATCAATCCTATGCCTCCCGAAGGAGTTCACACATAATCTAGATTGAAAAATTAAAATAATAAGCACGATCAACCCTCGTGATTTTAATTACATCCACAGCAACAACAACATCCATGACATGTCCGTGGTTTAAACAACACAATCAAAAAACATACATTAGACCATAATAGTTGGATCTAAGATGCCTGCAAAATCGAGTTAGAACAGATCTACATCTACGACTATTACACAGCGTAGATTTTATTGGACAACATGGACGTATCAATCAATACGTAGATCCAAAGTGGCTCTGATACCAATTGATGGAACTTGGGATTCCCAGGACCGTTCCTTTGGTGTGCGTATTGATCGATAGAAAGTTAAACAGATCTAATACGTGTTCTAACCCTTCATAGGCGGAAACTAGGGTTCACGAATTATACCTGCGGCGGAAAGGAGACAAGTAATTCCTGGCAATCTCGAGCGACGACCCCAAGATCTTCTGCACGTATTCCTTCCTCGAGTTGGACGTCGTTTGGGCGACGATCTCCCAACCTTTTCTTCTCCTTGGCAGCCCCCTCTTTCTCTCCTTACGTGAATCATAAATTTAGAGAAAGTTTCAGATTTCTGATCAGTAATCTGGCGGCCAGAGAATAGAGGATATATATAGGCTACGGCAGGGACCATGAGAAGAAATTAGGGTTAGGCCTCCTAACGGATATGGATATCCCGTGTTCAGCCCAAACACACAATCCAGGCCCATTAACAATAGCTCGGTCCACTAATGAGCTATTGTTGCACTACCTCCCTAATTCTAAATTATATTTGTGGGCTCCTTTTATTATATGCTCGTTGGCTTCCTATGTTAAGATATCGTATGTCCGTCGATCAAATTAAGTTACTGACAACTATATTGATTTGACATCTTTTATCCTTAAGTAGTACCGCTTAACTTTATTTGTCATGTCGGATATAATCTACCTGCAGGGTTTACATGACAATCCTTATGAGCTCCTTAAGAGGACATCATCAACCCGATGTATCGGGACATGGATTCTATTTATAATCAACAGCCCATCATACATTCAATGTTATTACCCAATTCATAGAGGTTGTTGATCCATAATGAATCTCACTCTTTTATGAGTCAAAGTAATGTACACTGCATATACATGTCCGTTATTATATCCGGATTAAGAGCACAAGCATCCATAATAACAGAGGTGTTTGTTCTCTTATGTAGTCAGTACAAAGAGAACAACCTCAAGTGGTCCTGTTCAATACACACAAAGTGTACTAGTGTAAACCTATAGTCAAGATAGACTAATACCAGATTACACTACAACCTTTCAAGTAGATTGTCCAAGTCCATCTAGGTTGTGAACTATTTATATACTCCATAGAAAACTGATAATACGATCTTCTGTGTGACACCGCACACCATATTATCTATAATATAGAATATCAGACATTTGCATTAACACTTGCAACAAATACAATATGCAAACATTTGCCCGTATGATTCTCATTCAAAATTTAAGGAAATAAGGTTACTACAAAAGTGATGCTTTTAGTATATAACCCCAACAGAGCCAACTTCATGAATTTTTTCTCCATTATCGCAGCTCCATTTGATGTGCCACTAGTTCTTGTGCATTGCGGGTACAACCATTTTCATGCCATAAGAATTTTAGCTTCACAAGATGTCGTTTGGTTGTTTAAAATTGATGCCAAAGTTGGCCTCTCAAAACCGTAATTTTCAACTTGTAAAATTCTAATTTTGAGCACGGGACTCCGAATTCCAATTTTGGAACAACCAGTGGACTCGTGGTGTCGTTCTGGCAAAAATTGATATAATTTGCTGAATTTGGAGCAACGTTACCCTGGCACTCATTTCGATGCAAATTGGGTCCCTTTTTCTCGGTCAACAGGTCATTTTAAGAACGGCTAATCGGAATCCAATTATGGATATATCGTTGGGTTTGTATCGTCATTCTGGACTCGATGACATATATTTTTCTAGATTTAGAGGACTCCGACTCTGGCATGCATTTCTGTGTAAATCAGATTTCAACGTCCAGGTCAACGAGTTATTTTGAGATCGACTCATCGGAATCCAATTTTGGATATACCGTTAGATTCTTATCGTCATTCTAAACTCATGGACATATAAATTGCTAGGTTTAGAAGACTTTTATCCTGACACATTTTTCAGTTTTGACCTGCCATTTTGCTCATGTGTTCAAATTGGACTTATGGTTAGGCTATTCTAGCTAATTTGACCATTCTGGACACGTTGGTGATATTTGTTTCATTATATGACAAATTATATAGATTTTCCTTTATGTATCATTAATTAATAATTCTTATTATGTTCGTATTTCAGAATAATGAGAACAGTCGATTTCAGTGATCTCACATCACTAAAATTGATAAGGGGACCATATGGATCGCCAAAATAAGATTGTTAATCTTGTGTTTAATTATCTTATCTCGATTTGCATGTTATAGGTTTTGTTGTACGAATAACGAGGTACAAACTTGATAATTTAAACCTATACCTTTCAATTCATAGTATAAGCAAATACTGATTATAGGGACTAGTGTGACCTAGTTTTAGGCGATGTAATTAACAAATGACTTAGATAACCTAAGGTAATACACGACTAGAAAAACCCAAACTCTCTAGGTGAGAGTTATGAGCTATACATGTACTTTAGTAAGTGATATATGTTTATTTGTGATTTGGGTTGATAGATATTTACATGGAGTATGGTATGTTGGCTCATGGATAGTAGGATAGACTTTGGTACTGCAGTCACAGCATAGTTTGGACAAACTCCAGGCAAGTATACCTTGGCAACATGATTTACAATATCTACATGTTTATAGTTTCTTATCATTCGATTCACACTGGATATACTGTACACGATTATCCAGTTCATCATCAGTAATTTGTCATGATTTTTTCAGCTGTCACATAGACCTGATACACGGATTCGTACTGTATGGCATATAGGTGACTCTTATGATCTCTGGATGTTTCTGATGTTGGATCTCCTGTGTACATATTTGAATGGACTTCTGGACTTATCTTTCATTAGAGTCGGACTACATGTGTCGTAGATACGGGACGGACAATAGCATTGGTAGGAAGGACAATTACTAGGTGTGAGGGCTCCTATGCATTTATCACTATGTACTTATATTATACATCCTTATTCGAGAGATTTTTTAACTGGAGTTACGTGACTCTATATTTATCGGAGACTATACCGGAGCTACGACTATTTATCGGAAGACTCTATACCGGAGCTACGACTACATTTATCGGGAGACTCTATACCGGGGCTATGATCCTGCAACCTGGGAGACTCTATACCGGAGCTACGAATTTTATATTTGGAAAGCCCTTGCATCGAAAGTTGTCATCATTTGTATATCATACAGACTAGATGGTTGGCCTAGTAGAAGTGTTACTTGATCACCTATGTATTACCCTGGATCACATGCTTCTACCTACATATGTTATTTACTTTACTTCAAATTGGCATAAATTATGTATCTTGCTAGGTCCCGCTGAGGACCTGGTTTTCTTCCAGGTTGGCTGAGTAGGTTTATAGAGCTCCTTGTTGGATTGTTGCTGGTATTCTTTTCATTTCAGGTATATACTCTTTCGAAGATTCATCTTCTGCTATTACATATCTGCTCAATTGCGTAGTATTTGTAGACTCATATTATGCTTCTCGAGTCTACTCGGGCGAGTATTATTATTGGATTGTAGACTAGTATTCATATTTCACATTCTCATGTTTTGTTATCTAGATTGAGATATAGAGTTGATGTAGTGATAGTTACACCATTTCAAACAGCTTATAAGTATTCTAGTCGGACTAGAGTCAGGTTGAATACGCAGTTGGCCTATGCTACATAGTTTGGTCCCGCATATTTTAGGACTGGGGCATGACATTGTTTTCGTGGTGGCCGTGTAGGTCGAGAATAAATCTTTACGGTCACGTCTCTATATCGAACGAGCCTACGAATAGGACAATATATTAGAATCTCAATCCACTGCTATTGGAAATTCTTTGACTTCTAGTATCGTCTTTTACTTCCGTATTTGTGCTGAATCATAGCTTCCTTGAATTCCCATTTATTAACTCTCGACTTTCCCTATCTGGGAAAGGCGAACTTCTGTGATTGATCAACCATTATGATTATTTTATCATAGATTGTGATTAGGGCAGATATAATATTTTGTAAGTGATTATTTAAGGCACATATGTGTTGGATGACGTCTCTACTAGATGGATCGATAGGATATAAACAACACCTCTATCGAGGTTTAGTTTCTACAAGAAAATCCTTTGATTAAATGAGAGATCCCCTTGACTATAACATATGGACTTGAATTAGAGGTTTACATATTTATAGATATATTGGAAGACATTCCAGCAATTATTGAGATGACTACAGATACGATTAGAGAATTTCATAAATTGACTTGGGACTAGAAATGATCAGACTAGTGCTATTTATACAATACAATTACCAAATGATGACTTGAGGAACGGATAATTCAACGAGTCGTGAATTAGTATTTTAACTTCACCTAATAGATTAGCTACAAAGTTTTACTTGAAGGATATAGTAACCCTTGTTTTGTAGGACTGGGTGATTAGCTAAGGTGAGTAGGCTTGTATAGACACTCCAGCAAGTTAGTTGTAGAATAGAGCCTAGTACTAGGCCTAGCCTTAACAAGAGACATAAAGGTCATTAGACTAAACCATGCTACATCTGTCTAAGCTAGACCGAGTCTGAAGAATATGAAGATTCCTTAGTCATAAAAGTTGAGGTAAGTGAGAATACAGCTTGAAGGAAGACAAAGTTGGTTTCTAGATTAAAGAGTGTCAACCTGGTGGACGATAGCAAATAGAGCCCAAGGAACCCGTAAGGATACGAAATTATGAAACATGATGATCATGACTAGATATAAACCCTTTGAGCTATATTGAACTAAAATTTGAGGAATTTTCACGTACAAGATATAGAAATCAGGACTATGATAGAATGAGAAAAGAAATTTTCTTGGGTAATAAGGAACTGTCTTATGAATATTAAGTATCAGGAAGAAATGTGATCTACGAGTAGGTAAGTCTGAGATAGACTAGTCAACCATCTCCATGTTGATTGGGTCGAATCTTGAATGACCTATTAGAAACCGGGACTAAAAGATTGACCAATATGGTTATACTATGAAAGAGGTATCACAAATGAGCATTTATTTGGTCAAGCCTAAAATATTCCCTAATAGATAGGAGTAAAATAATTAGGCATGCTTGTAAGGAATGAGTAGTTTGCTTATGGTTAGAAGGGGGTAGAATATTGGTTACGTTGCTAAGATATGGGACCTGTGGCTATGGTATAGAATTTGATGGATTGATTGAGTAGAGGATTGAATATACTTTTCTATCCTCGATGGTTAGTTATAGCCAAGGATCTGGAAATAGAGTTAGAAAAGTCGTACCTCAAGAGATAGGTTAGTAAATCCTTCGTCGATACAAGTTAGATGGAAAACCATTAGGTATTGTAACTAGAGCAATTGTGTCTGGTTTAAGTGCACGTAGTAAAAATATAAAGAAGAAAGAATTATAGGAGCATTACTAGGTTTAGATTGAACTTGCAGGTAAAGTTTATAAAGAAATTAAGAAGTATCAGTTTAGATGAGGGTTACGACCGTGAATATCTACGATGACCGCTAGGACTATAGAGAGAATTATGTCTTAAGCAAGGCCCTCAAAGTTGAGATTCGAATAAAGGAAGAGGAGATCAATTCAAAGAAATGAATGATACAAATTTTAAGACAAATCAAATGAGGTCAGAAAAATGATTAGAATATACAAATATGTTAGGAAACCAGCACCATAGGTTGTCGAGGGACATATGATCAAGATTAAGGCATTTAGAAAAAAAGGACAAGAAATAAAATAGCATGAGATGAGAAGAAAACAAGATTTCAAGATAGAAAAGTAGAGTATCCTAAAATAGATTGAAGAATAAAGTCTAGAGTTGAGTAGCACATAGTGAATAATAAATTTCTGAGATGATATTCCATAGACGGAGGAAAACATAAGAAATCAATGTTGGGTTAAAAATTCAAGAATCTAGGACATTTGAAGACCTTGACAGATTACATTATGAACAGCTTGATATTGTGTTAGTGAAAATTATAATTGAGAAGACTAGGCCAAGGAGTGTACTAACGAAAAAGAGATAAGGCAGAAGACCTTCAAATACAATTAGTTATATTCTGGATTAAGATTAGGCTAGCCATGTTTAAGGAATCATGTGTTATCCTAGAAACTTATAGATGGGCTAAACCATAGTATGAACTGGTCTGTAATTCCTTCAGCTTGTTTGATTATCATTATTCTAAGTAGCATAAAGTCGTAGCTTCAGACCGTATCACTATCCTGCCATCCCTTAACCTCCTACCCTATAATTAGCGATCACAACTTGGTGATAATTCCAACTATAAGATGGAGAATGACTTTATCCCTTCCATAATCATGTTATAATCTTAAAGTCAAATCCTTTTTTTATTACCTCCTTGTCCCTAATATTCGTATTACCATAGGCACTGCCTCTTCATTTCTTGATTAAGTGCCCTCCTAGTCGTGCCTTATTCTTACAAAATTACTCCTTGACCTTATCTATATCTCTCATTACCGTAACCTGTCACTTCTCTATTCGTGATTCTCTCGAACTTGTCCCCATACTGTACAATTATAAACCCCTTTATGCCACCTCGCTTTAGTTATTTCCGACCGAGCCAACTTATTCTAACATGTTGATACCTTGACCTATATAGGATTAGCACTGAATCGATTGTAATTCTCCTATAGAATTATTGACCAATAGTATTGTGATAGTACCTAGGTTTCCTTAGATTATTGCAATTTGTAATACTTATATTCTCGAATTTCCTCTTAGAAAATATGTTATTCCTGAAACCTTACTAATAAAAACTATGACCATAGCTTGTTGTTGCCTTATAGAGTTGGGGTGTACTCTAGCACTTGGTAGGATATACACCCTATATACTAGTGGCATCAACGTCCCACATGAACCATAAACGACTAGTCGTACTTGACTCCATTAAGATTTTAATTTTCTATCCTTTTATACTACGCCTTAGTGTAATTTCGATGACGAATTTTTTATGGTGGGTAGGATGTAAGCCACCTGAACTTTAGGATTCTTTTAAGAATTTTAAATAAATTATTTTCAATAAATATTTTATTATAATTAGTTTTGAATCATTAAATATACTTTTTCGTGACTTTGACTTTTGGACCGCCATGAATGTCAATTTCTCAAAATTTTCTTTATGAGTTTTGTAGTAGACAAGATTATCATTGTTTTGTTATATCATGTCCCACTCAAACTTGTTCCCTTGCATTCTATTTATATTGCACAACTTTCTAGTCAAAATATGTTATTGACCATCTACCGTAAAATTTAACCTAACTTCCAATTTAATTTTGGGACTCGACATTGATCCAACTGTTTGCCATGACGAAAGGTTATACTAACTTTTTATATTTAAATGTAAAAGAGTACAATCGATTCTTACAAGAGATCTAAGTATAAAATTTATAAAAAAGTATGGCGGTGGAGATCGAACACTACAGCGGCTCCTTTACTCCGTTGACGATCTGATAATGAGTTGAACTTGCTTTGGCTTTTTTGTGTTGGTGATTGAAACTCTAGCGTTACCAATCAAGAGGATGCCGAAGTTGAAGATTTTGAAGCCTCTTTATCGAAAGAAAACTCGTTATTTTTATAGGGAGAAGCACATATACGATGTGCATAAGGATTGTGCAGATACGCTACACATGGAGATATTGGCGAATCTTTGAGGCGGCACGGTGAGGGCTACTGCTAAGCTAACACATGGAAGGCACTAGGATTCTCTTCTATCAAGATATTAGAGGGAATTATCAACATAACTGAATAAACGATACATGGCATGTGCTTATTTGTTGATCGGATAGACCTGAGCAGATTCTGTTCCTATCCCTGAAGTATATTTTGTCTTATCTTAGAGGGCCATTAGTTTAAACAAACCAGTTGGATATGGCTCTCGTCCATAAGAACAAACTCAGTCCTTATCTGTGGTTTAAACAAATCGATAAGATATTGCTCTTATCAACAGAATCAAACACTGTCTTATCTTAACGACAGCGGTTTAAACAAACTGATAGGATGGTATCATAGAAGATATGAGCACCCCTCTGGCTATGTGGAGCCATGTCACTTCGTAAGGCTGCACCGCTATACGAGCTGCGCTTCTAGCAAAGCTTTTGATACCATTGTGCTTATGGGCGATGAGTGGGCGTGTGCTTTAGGCGAGGGAGTCATTGCGCTTTTAGGGCTATGAGTAGACTTGTGCTTTAGGCGACGGAGTCTATTGTGTTTCAAATAATGGAGTCACTGTGCTTTAGGGCGACGAGTGGGCTTGTGTTTCAAACAACAGAGTCACTGTGCTTTAGGGCAACGAGTAGACTTGTGCTTTAAGCAACGGAGTCACTGTACTTTAGGGTGACGAGTAGACTTGGCTTTGGGCAACGGTGTCACCAAAGTATCAGATGATGAGGGTTGTTGAATGGGCCAAGCTTTTGGTTACAGCGAGGGCTCTGCGCTTCTGAGTTGAAGTGAGGGCACAGAGCTTCCGGGTTTGAAGGTTATTCGCTTTTTACAATGAAGTGAGGGCTCTATGTGAAGAAATGAGCTATCTGCGCTTCTGGGTCGGAGGGGGCGCAGTTACCTGGCTGCACTTCTGCGTCGAAGGAGCTAGTTCATGTCGATGTCTTTTAAGAGCATTTAATGACTGCTCTTCTTGATGGCTAAGTCGGTCTTCCTTCTCTTTATTTGCCACAGTTATTTGGGACAATTCGAGAAGTTAGTGGCCTAGGACTCAGTGGAATAAACCTATTAAATGAGGTTCGTTGTGCTGAGTTCTAGTTTCATCCCATTAATTTGGGCATCTTTGACCGACGGCCACGTGGCATGTTGGTTGGACCACACTCACCCTATATAAAGGGAGTCTTTCTAATGAGTAATTTTCCTCTCTTAGCATTCCAAATGTTATGCTCGATCCCGACTTAGCTTCGAACGACCATTAGCCTTGCACAAGTCGGCTGATGGTTGTGGATCCCTTTATTCAAAGAAGCTGTGCCTTTGTAGAAGAACTGCTACTTAGTTTCGAGATGCATTGAGTGTTTGGCATAAGGAGTTCGAACCTGAATAATGTCTTGGAGGTCTTCGATATCCAAGCTTTCGCATTTGGAATGGTTGCCAATCCGAAGAGCCACATGTTGTGCTTTGCCCTTCTCGATGGTGGTGGGACGACCTGTGTTGTGGACTGAGTTTGTACTTGGGGTAAAAGCTACTTCAGGAACTGGCTCGCTCTGACAAAGCTGCGCGTCTGGGGGCTGCGCGTCTATGAATATTAACCCCTTGTATGGGGCTTTATGAAGATAAACCCCTTTGTAGATTGTTAGGTTTTTTAGTTCTTTTTATGTAATCACAAAGAGTCTTTAATAGATCCTTCTAGACATGATTTAATAATTAAGAGAACTCTTTATGAACTTTTTGTTGTATGTCTTCGTGGCTTGAACATTCTGTCTACACGTTTGGGTACCTACGCTTTTTGTGAAGCCGGGTGTAGTGAGAACACCACCTGCGCTTTTGAATACCTGCAGTTTTTTATGCTTCTACACCAACATAATCGACCCAATATATGGTTTTTCCTATTTTGAGTCTACTATGCACATGTCACTTGTGTGCCATCCAATTGAACTCTCGCATACTATTATTTCATCGACGATCATCAATGACTTAAATTATAGTCATGATCGCTCCAAGCCCAAACCTAACCCCAAATTCTAATTCGTGCTAATGTACTTAACATCGGGGACGAAATTCTTCCAAGTTAGGAAGGATTTAAAACCCCTCCTTCTATTATTAATATTACTAATAATCATATATTATTAATAGAGTCAGAATTCAAATACCTATAAGACCTAGTCTAATTTTTCTTGTCACTAGTGTAGGTTATGTCAATGAATAATCATGGTCTATATAATCATACATGTATAACCTCGAGGTTATACTTGTTAATAATACATTTATAACCTCGAGTGTATATATAGATATATAATAAATATTATAATGTATATTTTTTTTTATATGTATTATATATATATATATATATATAAATATATATATAAAATATAAATAATTATATAAAATATGTATAATAAATAATTACATATGTATATATATATATAATAATATATATATAATATATATATAATATATATATATATATATTCTAATATATATAATATTATATATATATTAATATATATTATATTTTTTTTTTTTTATATATATTATATTTATATATATTATATATATAATATATATATATATATATATATATATATATATATATATATATATATATATATTATATAAAAATAAAAATATATATATATAAATATTATATATATATATATATATATATATATATTATATATAAAACAAAAAAAACAAAAAAAAATATATATATATATATAATATTATAATATATATATATAAATATATATATTTTTATATATATATATATATATATATATATATATATATATATATATAATATAAAAATAATATATAATAAAAAAAAATATATATATATATATATATATATATATTTTATAATATATATATATATATATATAATATTAAATATATATATATATATATAAAATAATATTATATATATATACTAAAATATATATATTTTTAATTTTAAATTTTTTAATTTTTTAAGAAAAATACCATATTATTAATCAAGGCTCGAAAACCCGAAGCCTGAAAGTATACAAGGCGCAAAATGCCGAAGCCTATACAAGTATACCACCAAAAAGAAGAAGGAGGGGAGGGATGCAAGAAAACCAACGAGAGCTAGGGGAAGAGATAGGAGCAGAATGCCCTCGAACTGTGGGAGCACCGGGTGTTCTTTTACGACATTAGCGGAAGACTTCCCGGATGAGCTGGTTGGACGGGTATTGGTGACCTTCGTATCAAGCCTTGTTGCGATTCTTCCAAATCACCCACGTGGCGGCCGCCGCGACGATCTGGTGGCCGTTGGAGATAGAACCCCAGGAGGCCGCAAGATCGTGGAAGCGACCACTGCCTGGCTCAATGCTGCACAGATGGTTGAGGGTCCTCCAGATTTGGCCTGGCAGTCCCCCCTGATAGAAGATGTGGTCGATAGTCTCTATTTAACGGTTAGAGCAACAATTGCAGGCTGACGCTAAGCTGATCCTAATGGTGTTAAGAATCTCGTCAGTGGACAGTTTCTTCCTGGATTCTCCACATAAGGAAAGACCACTTATTAGGGATGCATGAGTGCCAAAAGGGGGCAATGGTAAGATTCGGCATCCCAATTTCTTGGACAGCGCATCTCGCCGACCGCATCGAGAATGCCCCCGATGCCTCGAGCGACCACCTCCACCCATCCGCTTCGGGGCCGATTCTAACTCCGCATTGGCGGATGCTCTCCACTGTTTCATTTTCGGACCAATCATGAATCTTGTCCCAGTTCCAGTCGTTACAGCTGTAGTCTCACAGGTCACTGATCCTACAGTCTCGGGTTCTCCATGATACTCGGGATCATGTTATCCCCAATCCATCTCTCCAGGAAAGGGTCCGAATGACCGTCACCCAATTGGAGTCTCGTAACAGGTTCGACGAGATCCCGCCCGTCGAGAATACGATGCCACGCCGCAGAAGATCGGCTGTTGGAGATGTCAACTGATGGGTGAATGCGCTTGAAGTACCTGGCCTTCATAAACCTGGTCCATAAGTTCTTACTAGTCCGAAGGTTCCACCACAATTTCATCGAGAACGCTTTAATGATGTGGGAAATTTTGGTAATACCCATGCCCCCTTCCTCGGTATTGCGCGCCATAGAGTCCCAGCTCGCCCAGTGATGTTTTTTGGCCATTGCCATGCCCCCAAAAGAAGTTACAAAAGATCTGTTCGATCGAAGTCAGAACCTTCTTGGCGGGGAATACGCTGCCAAAGTGTGTATTGGAATGGAGGTGAGCACATGTTTGATGAGGATCATCTTGCCGCCGGAGGATAAAGTGTCATTATGCCACCCCTCTTGTTTTTTCCTGATTCTAGAGGTCAAATCCACAAATATGCCAATGTTGGATTTCCCGTACACAAGGGGGCATCTAAGGTAGTTGAAAGGAGGATGGGCTACATTAAAGGAAGTTAAGTTGGAGAGGCCGATCGCGTGCTCTCGTTTGAAGTTGTGGTGGGCGTAGATAACGCTCTTGGCGGGGTTGATTTTGGCCGGAACATCTAGAGTACCTCTGCAGTATGTGGTGCACCACTTCCACCGCTCCAATGTCCCCGAACGAGAATATGAGTAAATCGTCGATGAAGGCCGCATGGGTGATGAAAGGACAGCCACTGGAGATGTGATAGTGCTGGAAGTTCAGAGTACTAATCATGTTATTAAGGTTTCTGCTCAAAGCGTCTGCCGCAATGATGAAAACAGTGGAAGAAAGAGGGTCGCCCTGTCTAACTCCGTGAGTGGATTTAAAAACCCTTCAGCCTGACCGTTAATAACCGTTGAAAACCATGAGTTGCTGATGGATCTCCACACGGTGTTGGTCCAATTTTTTGAGAATTCGAAAGCTCTGAAAACCCAGATCATAAATTGCCAATCCAGTCTGTCATAAGCTTCTCCATGTCGAGTTTGATAGCAATGTTGCCCCCTCTTGCAGGGAACTTCATGCATGTGATTAACTCTTGAGCTAGCTTGATGTTGTCCTGGATATTTCTTCCGCGAACAAAGCCGCTTTGCTCCTCGAAAATGATCTTAGGGAGAATTTGGCCATTCTGGTTGCAATGATCTTGGAGATGATCTTGTTGGTGAAAGTGAATAGACTGATAGGATGAAAGTCTCGGAAAGACTCAGGGTTGGGATTTTTTGGGATTAGGATCAGCTTGGCACTGAAATCGCTTTGGGGTAATTGGCTCCCTCGAAGAATGCAATGGCCGCTTCAGTGATGTATTGCTTGATAATATCCCAGTAGGTACGAAAGAAAACCCCCGAGAAACCGTTCAGGCCGGGCGTACTGTTTTCGTCCAGCACCTACACGCGTCAGTTTCCTCTGCACGGTGGTGGGGAGTTCCAGCTGAACATTGTCGGTGTCGTTGATAAGTTATGGTATGCGATTCAGGAAGGAGTTGTCTTTGTGAACCTCTCTTTGGAGAATAGCTTGGAGTAGAACTCTGCAGCGGCTGCTTGGATATTCTTTTTATCTGTGATGATGTTCCCCATTTTGTCAGCAACTTGGTGAATCGAGAGCTTCTTTCTGCGACCGTTGACGCAGTCATGGAAGTATTTCGAGTTTTTATCCCCCTCGATGTCCCATTTCAACCTCGCTTTTGCTTCCAGAAATCGGTCTCCACTTTGAGCCTTAATTTGAGTATCGCTTTGGTAAGGTTCATTGTCGTCCTGGCCGTCGGCGATCGATCCGAAGCGAACTTGGCCTCGGCCCGTGTGACGTCGTCCTCCGCTAACCGCACAGCTTGAAAAATGTCCCCGTAGGTTTGTTTGCTCCAAATGGTCAGGCTTTCCTCGTTTCTTTAAGCCTGTTGCTCACCCGAACGAGGGTGTTGGGTGATTCCACCTGATTCCATGCCTCTGCAACGATGGCCAAAAATTGAGGGTGCTCGGTCCAAAAGTTGAGGAATCAGAAGTTCTTCTTGAAAGGATTAGAAGAGTTTTTGATTTCAACCAGCATGGGGACGTGGTCAGATTCTGATGTGTTGAGATGGGATAGGCTGGTTGTGATCCCTATGCCATCCATAGGATTCATGGGGGCCCTGTCTAAGCGAGAGTATTAACGGCGATCTTCTTCCTGTATGTTGCACCAGGTGAAAGCATTGCCGGTGAACTGGAGAGAGGATAGGTGGGCATTGAAGATAAAGTTGTTGAAATCTAGCATGGCTGATATCGAGGCGAGCAGCCTCCAATTTTCTCTTCTTTGCTGGTAATTACGTTAAAGTCCCCAATACAAAGCCAAGGAGAGTCAATGTGGTGAGTACATTAGCACGAATTAGAATTTGGGGTTAGGTTTGGGCTTGGAGCGATCATGACTATAATTTAAGTTATTTATGATCGTCGATGAAATAATAGTATGCCAGAGTTCAATTGGATGGCACACAAGTGACATGTGCGTAGTAGACTCAAAATAGGAAAAAACCATATATTGGGTCGATTATGTTGGTGTAGAAGCATAAAAAGTACAGCTATTCAAAAGCGCAGGTGGTGTTCTCACTACACCCGGCTTCACAAAAAGCGTAGGTACCCAAACGTGTAGACAGAATGTTCAAGCCACGAAGACATACAACAAAAAGTTCATAAAGAGTTCCCTTAATTATTAAAATCATGTCTAGAAGGATCTATTAATACTCTTTGTGATTACATAAAAAAACTTAAAAACCTAAGAATCTATAAAGGGGTTTATCTTCATAAAGCCCCATACAAGGGGGTTAATATTCATAGACGTGCAGCCCCAGACGCGCAGCGTTGTCAGAGCGAGCCAGTTCCTGAAGTAGCTATTGCCCCAAGCACAAACTCAGTCCACAACAGGTCGTGCCACCACCATTGAGAAGGGCAGAGCACAATATGTGGCTATTCGGATTGGCAACCAATCCAAATGCGAAAGCTTGGATCTCGAAGACCTCCAAGACATTGTTCAGGTTCGAACTCCTTATGCCAAACACTCAATGCATCTCGAAACAAAGTAGCAGTTCTGCTTCCAAAAATCAGTCTCCACTTTCAGGAAAAATTTGAGGATGGCCTTGGTAAGGTTAAGAGCAGTCCTCGCTTCTGGGGATCTTTTCCAAGAACCTAATTTCAGCACGATTGACGTCGTCCTCGGCCTCACGGATGGCCTGAAAAATGTCTCTGTATGCTTGCTTGCTCTAAATCGCAAGGGCTTTTCTCGTGGATTTGAGCTTGTTGGCCACCCGAGTGAGCGATTCGGCGTCGTCCGTGCTGTTCCAAGCCTTATTGACGATGCCCAAGAACTGGGGGTGGTTGCTCCATAAATCCAGAAGTGGAAGCTCTTTTTGCTCGTGCCCGAGTTGCTAGTTATCCCACTAACAGGAGGCGTGGTCAGACTCAGTAGCATTGAGGTGGGAAAGCTTGGAGGTGATCCCCATTCTGTGCCATTGGGCGTTCGTTAGGGCCCTGTCCAGGCGGGAATATTGGTGCCGATCTCCTTCCTGCATGTTGCACCAGGCAAAGGCGTTGCCGGTGAATGGAAGGGGGAGAGGTGGGAGTTGAAAATGAAGTTGTTAAAATCTTGCATGGCCGAAAGGGGGAGGGCGACTGGTAGTCTTCTCATCTCTGCAGCTGACAGCGTTAAAGTCCCCAATGCAAAGCCAAAGAGATTGATGATGGAGGTGGATGTCCAGAGATTATTCCAAAGTTGTTTGAGTTCCGTGATATCACGGCTGCCATGAACCGCGGACAGAATAGCACATTTAGGTAATAACGGTTGTTCCGTCCAGCAAGATAGGGCCTGTTTAGAGTCGTTAATGACTCTGATTTTGACGTCCTTCGAACAGAGGATCTAAATGTTGTGTCTACTGGCAAAGGCCATAGGAAAGCCTAACTGTAGCTGAATGGGTTTGAGTCTCTTATAGGGGATTTTTGGTTCAAGGATAATCAAAACGTAATCTTATGAGTTTTATTAAGACTGGTGATTTCTCTAGGTAGGTTTGTTCGCCAGACCATGAACATTCCAGGAAAGGATGTTCAGTATTAGTGGAGGGGGGGTGGATGGTTAGCCCGCTTCGCTGCGGACCTGGTTCGGGTTGCCGAGGATTCACCAGTTTTTTATGATATGGTTTCCTGATTTTAGTAGAAGCCTCTCCAGCCTTCAAGGTGGATGTTCTGGAGTAACCTCGTCTGAGTGGTTGATGAGAGTGTCGTCATTTGGTTCGACCAAGTCTCGGCCGAATTCGAACCTGGTTCCTCATGGGAGATGATAATGGAGTCATCCAGGGTGCACACTGGTCTCCTTCCGATCGGAGGGCAAATCCCGCGGCTAGGAGTTGTAGACCTCTCTGAGCTTGCTTGGCCCTAGAATGGCAAGGGCTTCTATGATGTCGACTTCGTAGGGAGGATGAGTCTCGAGGAGTCCTTCTGTGATATGAGGGCGATCATGGCGGGCCTCCTCAGCGACAACCGTTGGCAGTCTCTGACGACCGCTGAGTCCGTCTGGGAGGCCGCCTTGGAGACTACAATAGACGCAATCTCTAGGGGTGGTTCTGCCAATTCCATGTCGAGGACGTTAAACTGATTGGAAAGGTTCAGAGCTGGTGGGGGAGGGGCATAACCGATCTGAATGAGGGCGGGGTCTCCAATCGTCCGCTATGGTGGCTTGGCCAGTTTTACTTTCGCTGGATTGGAATCTGGTGTGGGAGTTCAGAAGCTGGAGCAGGGGGGACCGGGGGGCGAATGATCTTGCACTCTGAGGTTAGAGTTGCTGGCCTAGCCAGTTTTCTTTTGAGCTGACGGTGGATACGGTAGCAGTGCTGAGAGATGACCATGCAGATGGCAGTGGAGAAGAAGATGATGTGATTGTCGTAGATTATTTATTGGGTGTGGGACCGGTTGCCCAGTTCGATGAGGATATGGTTGGGGGGCTCGGTCGAAAGATTGTGCTCCACACAAATCTTCGTATAGTGAGCTTTGGTTAGGTTGATGGTTTCTGCGGCAGTGGCTACATAAGTCCCAAAGGAGTTGGCTATACGCCTGAGAACTGCTGGGACGAAGCATATAAGAGGGAGGTTGGGAAGGGTCACCCATGCGGCAACCGTCGCTGAGTCTTCCTTGGTGCTAAAGCACACGGACCATTTAATGATCTTCATCTGGTAGGAATCCACCCTGCAGGTACCTTTGGACCACACCGTCCTATGGTCTATATCAGAGGATAGGTGGAGCAGAAGTTCCTTGGGTCAAGGGGTGCCACCCTGTATTCAGCAGATAGGCGCTAACTAGCAATAGTCTTCTGGCCCAGGAGAGTTTGGGGCAGCCTGAGGAGAACTTGAGAATGAAAGAGTGGGGGAAGGATGTGGCTAGAGATTGGAGCTCCTGGTCAGAAAAAGGTACTGTAGGCATAGGAGATGGAGACGAGTACTCCACTTCGGGAAGGCGGACGTCAGGGAGCAGGAGACCATGCTTGGCTACCCTGTCTGGCCGAAGCATATCGGCGTAGGAGGGTAGCGGGTGGGACAACAAAGGCGAGAGTCTATATAAGATGTAAGGGGGGTCCACGCCGAGGAGGTATGGGAGGGGAAGGCAATGTCCGGCCTGGGGTCCCTCTCCCAACACGGGTTGAGAGCAAGGAGATCGGCAGGGAGAGAGGATCCAGACGGGATAGATGGGGAGATGGGGGAGGTCGAAGTCACAGACACGGCGTTGGGAACCACAACATTGCCCAGGAGATCAACCCCGGCGGAAGGGGGGTGGTCAGTAGGAGACGGGGCACCGCTGGTGGAGTGACCTCCGACCGCGGCCTCGGAAGGATGGAGCACAAATACTGCTGTGCTGGCGGGGTCATATGCGCCATCCAAGGATGGAACATATGTGCCCACAGGAGCCCCAAGGGAGCGACGAGTCTGGCCGATAGGGGAAGGTGGTATGCACCTACGGAAGGGGAGCCAACGAAGGCGCCTACTGCTAGAGAACCATATGTGCCAGCGGACGACGGGCCAAGTGCGCCCACCTGGGAGGAAGGGGCTGATGGGGAAGGCATGCGCCCACTAGAGGGGGGCTCCATATGCACCCAAATCATGCCGACCATACGCCCAACGGTGCGGGGGCGCATAGGAGCGCATCCTCCGGCCTCGGAGAGCGAGCGAGAATTTGAATTTTGAAACCAGGACAGGGGGCTGGCCTTCGACCGCTGATCCAGAAAAGGACTGCGGGGAAACTAGGGAATGGGAAGCTACCTCCATCGGGGGGGCAGAAGGGGCTCCTCTGCCCAGAGCCTGGCTAGGGACAGCGAGGCTCTGGCGACTACGGAGTGGAGGGCACGGGCAGACAATGGGGGGAGGAGGGGGCTGGAGAGCCCTCAGGGGGACGATGGAGGAGGAGGGAGGGGGTGGATGAGTGGCCACAGCGAGGCGGAGGATCAGCAGGCGAAGGGGAACGAGGGTGGCCGAAGATGGCAGAGATCGGGGGGGTAGCCCGGCCGCACTCGGGGGGGGGCGCCATACGAAGGAGGATGGGATGGGGGGGAGAGGGGGGGCGTGGAGAAAGGGGCTGGCGGCCGCCGGCCTAGGCCGGGCCGGAGAGGGGGGCGGGAGACCGCAGACCAGAGGGAGCCGGGGGGATCCTGGAGAGCCATCTTTTCAAGAAGCTTGTCGACGTAGTAGGGTATCGGGTGGGCCAACGAAGGCGAGAGTGATAGAACTGGGAATTCCCAGGACCCTTCCTTTGGTGTGCGTATTGATCGATAGAAAGTTAAACAGATCTAATACAACCCTTCATAGACGGAAACTAGGGTTCACGAATTATACCTACGATGGAAAGGAGACAAGTAATTCCTGGCAATCTCGAGCGGAAGACCCCAAGATCTTCTGTACGTATTTCTTCTAGAGTTGGACGTCGTGTGTGCAATGATCTTCCAACCATTTTTCCCCTTGGCAGCCCTCTCTATCTCTCCTTACGTGAATCACGAATTTAGAGAAAATTTTAGATTTCTGATCCGTAATCTGGCGGCCAAAGAATAGGATATATATAGGCTACGGCAGGGACCATGAGGAGAAATTAGGGTTAGGCCTCCTAACGGATCTGGATATCCCGTGTTTAGCCCGAACACACAATCCAGGCCCATTAACAATTGCTCGGTCCACTAATGAGCTATTGTTGCACTACCTCCCTAATCCCAAATTATGTTTGTGGGCTCCTTTTATTATATGCTCGTTTGGCTCCCCATGTTAAGATATCGTATGTCCGTCGATCAAATTAAGTTACTGACAACTATATTGATTCGACATCTTTTATCCTTAAGTAGTACCGCTCAACTTTATTTGTCATGTCGGATATGATCCACCTGCAGGGTTTACATGACAATCCTTATGAGCCCTTAAGGGGACATCATCAACCCGATGTATCGGGACATGGATTCATTTATAATCAACAGCCCCATACATACAATGTTATTACCCAATTCATAGAGGTTGTCGATCCATAATGAATCTCACTCTTTTATGAGTCAAAGTAATGCACATGCATATACATGTCCGTTATTATATTCGGATTAAGGGTACAGCATCCATAATAACAGAGGTGTTTGTTCTCTTATGTAGTCAGTACAAAGAGAACAACCTCAAGTGGTCCTGTTCAATACACACAAAGTGTACTAGTGTAAACCTATAGTCAAGATAGACTAATACCAGATTACACTACAACCTTTCTAATAGATTGTCCAAGTCCATCTAGGTTGTGAACTATTTATATACTCCATAGAAACTGATAATATGATCTTCTGTGTGACACCACACACCATATTATCTGCAATATTGAATATCATACATTTGTATTAACACTTGCAACAAATACAATATGCAAACATTTGCCCATATGATTCTCATTCAAAATTTTAGGAAATAAGGTTACTACAAAAGTGATGCTTTTAGTATATAACCCTAACAATCTCCCACTTATACTCAAAGCATTACTTTTCAGTATACTGTTACAAATCTCTCACTTATACTTAAAACCATGCTACTACACATCTGTCTTCCATTCCCTCAACATGACTGTCAAAAGCCTTAGCTGGTAAGCTCTTTGTAAAGGGATCAGCTAGGTTGTCTTCTGATGCTATCTTGAACACAGCAACTTTTCCTTTCTTTACGAAATCTCGTATCAGGTGGTACTTGCGCTCAATATGTTTGCCTGTCTTATGGGCTCGTGGTTCCTTCGAGTTTGCAACTGCACCACTATTATCATATAAAAAGTGTAATAGACTTAGGCAAACTAGGTACCACATCCAAGTCCAACAGAAAGTTTCTGAGCCAAACCGCTTCTTTGGCTGCCTCAGAGGCTGCCACATACTCGGCTTCATGGTGGAATCAGTAATACATTTTGCTTGATACTTGTCACCCCCAGTTTTCACAAACAGGGGTATTTTGGTAATTTTCCACTTCTAAAAATTATTTTGAAATTTTTTATTTATTATTTGTATTATTTTGGGGTTATTTGAATCGGGTTCGAATTTCAATTCATTTCGACTTGTTTTGACTTGTTTCGGGGACCCGGGGTATTTTGACCTTAGCGGGCCCACACACTAGCTAACCATGGCCCACATGTTAGAAATTTTGGTTAGAGACTAGACCATTATTTTAGTTAATTATTAGTTAGAGATTAGTGGTTTCGGTTTGACTAAACTACCCCCGGATTAACCATTTCCCATTTTTGGACCATTTAATTGATTGGAGGGCAAACTTGTAATTATTCATATAGGACAAAATAGTCCAAAAACACCATATGGCCGGCCACCATAGTGAGAGGATAGGGTGGAGAGAGAAAACACTTTATCATTTCATTCCAATCCATTTCTTCTTCTTCTCCAAAGGCTCCATTTTCTTTTGAAGCTCCATTAATTTCTAGCTCTCAAACCAAGGTGAATCCTTCTCCAAAACCTATTCTTTTCTTATGTAGATCATGTAGGAACCCCCCATGATGATTCTTAGGGTGTGTCCACCATTAAAAACTATTTTTGTGTCCTTTAGACATTTTTAGGAGTGTCCACTTGTAGGCTTGTGTCCTATTAGGAAAAAGCCCCCTTTTTGATCCATGAATGATGTTAAAATATTGCTATTGTGTGTTTTTCTATTTATTCTCAGATTTTACATGTTGTAGAGATGATTCATGAGAGTATCTTAATGTATCATATTATTTCTATGTGTTTTGGTGGATATATAGTTATATATATATCATTCTATATATATATATGTATATATATATATATATAAATGGTGATTAATTTATGTGATGTGGTGATGGATTATGGGGCTTTGTATAGGCTGTGAATTTCGGCCAGGTTGGGGCTGTGCTGAATGCATTATGTTGGGTTGAGTTTTGGGAGTTTATGGTATTGAACTAGTAGTTTTATGCACCTATATATATATATTGATATATATATGTATATGGTTATATAGGGGGTATAATTATATGGTTAATATGGTGTTGTGGTGATGTTTAGAGGGGGGAGAACACAATCTCAGATTTTGGTTCAGATTTGAGGGAGTTTTGTTGAGAGTTGGTTGAGAGTTCAATCCCATTTATGCATACAACTAGTGTTTGAGATGTTGATATATATACATGTAGTTATATACATATGGGTATATATATGTGGTTTAATTGTGTGGGATATATATAGATTTATAGTGGTTGTTGTGTGATGTTGAGAGAGGGTTGGGGGTTGTCCAATAACAGTCCATATTAGTTAGTTGTGTGTGTGTAGTTGTGAGGAGTAATTGTGAGTTGTGTGTGTGTGTGAGAACCTACTAGTGAGTGTCTATAGTTAGCCTATGTGCAAACTAATAGGAAACCTATTAGGAGACTTGTAGAGAGGTCTATGTGAGGGTGAGATGTTGTGTGTGAGTGTTGTGTATGAGTGTGGGTGAGTGTGGTAGATAGAAGGGTAAATTCATGGAGTAGAAATAGGAAGAAGGGGTAAATGCTAGTTTTTGCCTAGAAGTGGGATTTTGTGTTAGAAACCTAAGATAGTGTTAGAACTTGATCCTCGTGGTTGGTAATGATCAAATATGGTACTCTAAGACTAGTTTTGACGTCGGTTGACCGTTTTGACCAAAAGTCAACAAAAGTCAACCGAAGGTCAAACTTAGCCTTAAAGCGACCCGATTTGACCGAAACCAACCGAGACTTGACCAGTTGACTGAAAGTCAACAGTTGGTCAACATTAGACTTGTTTGACCTAGGTTTGACCTAGAGTTGACCATAGTTGACCATAGTTGACCAGGGTTGACCAGAGTTGACTTTTGACCGAAGTCAACTGTAAGTCAACCGTTGATCCCGATTGACCTAGTTTGACTTGGAATGACTTCCAGTGACCTAGTATGACCTAGTATGAACCAGTAAGACCTAGTATGACTCAGTTAGACCTAGATTGACCTAGTTTGACTTAGACTTGCATTCATGGCTTGTATTAGTTTCCTTTTTCAGCATTTAGTTCTGTTTGACTTATAGTATCTTATCTTAGGTCTGTGATCGCTCTGAGCATCTGTTCACCCTATCAGCTCAGGACCACAGGCGAGTACATTCACTGATAGTTTTCATTGTCTTGATATCTGCTATATCCGATTCAGTTGTAGTGACTTACTTGATTTCCAGACACGATGGTTCACGGACTAGTATATGTCGGATCCTGTCATGAGATGTTGTTCCCGGATTACTTGGTATACTGGTATAAGACTTGACTTGTTACTTGTACTTGTATAGACATGGACTTGGGAGTGGGCTGATCACCTGCTCTTAAATCTCGTGTCATGACGTGTTATGTCCGGATCCTTTATACTAGTCGGGGGATGGGGAGTTATTAGTGGTTGTGTGATCAAATCCCCACTTGTTGCTTCATACTTGCATTCCACACTTGTCCATAGCTACTTGTTCACACTTGCCATGGTGACCGCCTTGTCTCACACTTGCTGTTTCATACTGGTTATATGGTTGTAGGCGGTCAGATGGAAAGCTTGAACTTGTTTCCCAAGCCGATCACATGACGTACTAATAATTCAAGGCACCTTTTATATTTATTATCTTAGGGTGACTAAGTTCTGTTCGGAGAAGGGTTACAACCCCGGTCCTTGTTTGGTTTAAGGTTGTAACTCGGCTTCCGAATAGTTCCCAAGTCATCCTATATATACATTATCGTCCTTTACAGTACTCACATCATGATATATATATTTCTAGTTTCAGCTTTACTTACTGTACTTTCACCCTGCTATGATTCATTTCTCATATGCTCTACCTGTCTCTTATACTGTACCTTGGTTATGGGACTAGGTTCTGTTCGTAAGAAGGGTTACAACCCCGGTCCTTGTTTGGTTTAAGGGTTGTAACTCGGCTTTCGAATGGTTCCCAAGTTGCCTTTACTCTTTGTCTTGTATTTCATTATACTGTCTCTTATAGTTTTTGTCAATTCACATGGAACTGCTGTTGGTGTTTGTACTTGCTCATTTTCCTGACAGGATACCGTTGACAAATTTTACAGATGATTTAGAGGGTGATTGCCCGACTTACCACGGGATACGGTCGGACGGACTTGACCTAGACAGGGTCTTAGTTAGAGCCTCTTGACTTTGCCCATCGAGTAGCTTAGCTAGTAGGTTTGCCTGGCCTGCGAGCCAGCTGTTTACATTTCAGTTGTAGTACTTATATTATATTCTGAGACTTGGACTTGTGTTAGCTGTGTCTTGTGATTACTTTCTGGACTCGTTTCCTGTTTATTTATATCATATCTTTTTCCATGCTTTCTACCTTAGTTTTGCTTATGTGATTGAGGCAGTATTGCCCTATTCCTCCGTTCGGAGTGTATATACTGCACAGGTACATTTATCTGTTTAGACGTAGCATTTACAGACCTTATATACAGCGTTCTATCCCGATTCTGCGGCGTAGGCTGGACGTAACCGCTTCTCGTGCCCCTAATCAGGGTGCGGGTCGTGACACGTTTTTGTGGTGGCCCATGCAGGTCAGTGTCGCAACTAGTGCGAACTCGTAATGGTGCTCGACTTAGAGTGCTAATTACGAGCCTGCGATTAGGATATAGGATTAGGGTATGATAGGAGTTACTCAATCACATGTTAGAGATTCTGATCTTTTGATTACCATGACAAATTCCTTGCATTGAATTTAATTGTCCGTCCTTGATATTCCTATCATGTGCCATATTGATCTCTTGGGTTCCATTCATCTTCAGGATGACAGTTACACGATCTCAGGCAGCAGGCCCGAGCTCAGTTCCGGGGAGGCCAGATCAGGGAGGTCCTCCACCTCCGGCTACGGGACCGGCAGTAGAGAGTACCGTAGCATCGGTTCCTGTCCTTCAGGCAGGAGCAGAGGTGGCAGTTCCCAGAGGTCTTCCACCTCCAGCTGGGGGAGCAGCCCCATCAGTTCCTGCCCTTCCGGCGGGAGCAGCAGCAGCAGTACCAGCAGCGACGATCCCTGGAGGTCTTCCACCTTCAGCAGCGGGACCGTCTATGGTCATCCCGGACATTCTTCCACCGCCGCCTCAGCTACCGGCAGACACTCAGGGTATGATGGCCCTTCTGCAGCAGATGTTGCAGACGCAGAGAGTTCAGGCAGAGGCGCAGCAGCGCCAGACAGAGGTGCTGAGACAGACAGTGGAGAACTCACACCAGCTAGCCATAGCAACAGTGGAGAGGGGTGCACCGACTACAGTTGAGGGAGCACCAGCACAGCAGCAGGGCCAGAGGAGGCCCGGTACACATCTCGACTTCCGGAAGATGGGCCCACGAGATTTCAGGGGTACCGAGGGTATCTTATATGCGGATGACTGGCTAGAGGACGTCCAGCGGTGTCTGGAGTTGGCTGAGGTTCCGAGAGCTCTATGGGTGGCTTCTGCAGCGAGTCAGTTTTTCGATATTGCATTGACATGGTACCGCACGGATCCGCGTGCGTCGGTTCGAGGTATATCCTGGGAGGACTTCAGGAAACTCTTTAAGGAGAAGTTCTACCCGGATGTAGCCTTGACGGCTCTGGAGGGACAGTTTGTCAGCTTGGTGCAGGGGAGCTCGTCAGTGGACGAGTATGCAGCGGAGTTCTTCCGCCTGAGTAGGTTTGCACCCGGTCTGATTCAGGATGAGGGGTGCAAGGCCCGGAAGTTCAGGAGGGGTCTCATCCATGCAGTGCGCACTCGCACATCTGGGCGACGAGACGCAACATTTGAGCAGATCCTGATGGAGGCTCAGATTGCTGAGGAGGACTTCGGCCTCAAGCCGAAGAGGGACAGTGATGTCTTGGGAGCCAGTTCGAGTACGGGGCCAGCGAAGCGCCCATATTTCCAGCAGAGGCAGTTCCAGCAGCAGCAGCCTCAGTTGCAGTTCCAGCAGGCACCGGGGCGTGCCCAGCAGTATCAGGGTCAGAGACAGAGGCCAGCGGCACAGTGCAACTATTGCGGGAAGATAGGGCACACTGGGGAGGTCTGTAGATTGAGGCTGGGAGTTTGTCTGTTCTGTGGAGCTCCAGGTCATCAGATGAAGGACTGTGCTGCCCGTGCAGCCAGACAGGCGGGCCAGGATAGAGTGCGGCAGGCTAGAGGAGGCCAGCAGGGGCGTGTGTTCGCCATGGCAGTTGAGCCCACTCAGGCAGTAGCAGAGCAGAGTGCAGGTTCCGATCTTTCGATCTTCTTTCCGCATTTGCTTCCTTATTACCGTTTGAATTCCGATTCCATCTATTCCTTGTCTGTTTGATGAAAGTTGTTCTTGTGGTGTGATTTTCTGAGATAAGTCGTATGGGCTAGGTCGCCTCGATTATGAGATTTTAGAATCCTCTAGGGTCATGCTAGCAGGCATAGTGAGGACATATAGTCGGATTATGGTCATATTTCTCGGGTGTGGAAATTTAAGGTTTTCGCTGCCAAGCATGCGGCAATGCGAAAATTTTAAATACCATGATTCTAGAGGTATGTACCATAGTTGAGGACTCTGTGATTATCGTAGCCTTGCTCACTGGCATGACAGAGATTCTGAGTATCATGATTTTGGACAGACGCATATGATTATCGAATTGCATGAAATTTTTTGTGGTTACTTGTTTTAAATTTTTGAGGATGAAAATTTTAAGGTGGATAGGCTTGTAGCACCTAGTTCTATTGAGTATAATTTTAAAATGCTATAATTTTAGTCATTTAATTATTGTGATTTAATTCATGCTTTGATTTCGGAGATTTTAATCATTTTAAATTTTTAAGCCATGATTTGTGATTTGATATTTTACTAGTAAAACCTTAGAGACTGTTTGACCTAGAGCCTAACCATGTGATTAGGATATTTTCAGTACCATTTCTGGCCCAGGGGATTTGGTCATTGGATCTCTTTGATTTATTTTGCATTGGTGATTGTTGATTTGGCTTTTGATAAGTGAGATTTTGTGATGGTTTCGTGTCCGTGTCGGACACGTAACAGTTTTTATTTGCAAGTGTTGTTGTGTCTTAAGAGATTTTTATTTTTGCAAAAAAAAATTTTGTTTTTGTTTTTGGAGGTGTTCGAGAGGGATTGTTTTCTGCATGTATTTTTCTGTGATTGCTTGTTTTAATTTCGAGGACGAAATTTTTTTTAAGGTGGATAGATTTGTCACCCCCAGTTTTCACAAACAGGGGTATTTTGGTAATTTTCCACTTCTAAAAAATTATTTTGAAAATTTATATTTATTATTTGTATTATTTTGGGGTTATTTGAATCGGGTTCGAATTTCAATTTATTTCGACTTGTTTTGACTTGTTTCGGGGACCCGGGGTATTTTGACCTTAGCGGGCCCACACACTAGCTAACCATGGCCCACATGTTAGAAATTTTGGTTAGAGACTAGACCATTATTTTAGTTAATTATTAGTTAGAGATTAGTGGTTTCGGTTTGACTAAACTACCCCCGGATTAACCATTTCCCATTTTTGGACCATTTAATTGATTGGAGGGCAAACTTGTAATTATTCATATAGGACAAAATAGTCCAAAAACACCATATGGCCGGCCACCATAGTGAGAGGATAGGGTGGAGAGAGAAAACACTTTATCATTTCATTCCAATCCATTTCTTCTTCTTCTCCAAAGGCTCCATTTTCTTTTGAAGCTCCATTAATTTCTAGCTCTCAAACCAAGGTGAATCCTTCTCCAAAACCTATTCTTTTCTTATGTAGATCATGTAGGAACCCCCCCATGATGATTCTTAGGGTGTGTCCACCATTAAAAACTATTTTTGTGTCCTTTAGACATTTTTAGGAGTGTCCACTTGTAGGCTTGTGTCCTATTAGGAAAAAGCCCCCTTTTTGATCCATGAATGATGTTAAAATATTGCTATTGTGTGTTTTTCTATTTATTCTCAGATTTTACATGTTGTAGAGATGATTCATGAGAGTATCTTAATGTATCATATTATTTCTATGTGTTTTGGTGGATATATAGTTATATATATATCATTCTATATATATATATATATATATATATGTATATATATATATATATATAAATGGTGATTAATTTATGTGATGTGGTGATGGATTATGGGGCTTTGTATAGGCTGTGAATTTCGGCCAGGTTGGGGCTGTGCTGAATGCATTATGTTGGGTTGAGTTTTGGGAGTTTATGGTATTGAACTAGTAGTTTTATGCACCTATATATATATATTGATATATATATGTATATGGTTATATAGGGGGTATAATTATATGGTTAATATGGTGTTGTGGTGATGTTTATAGGGGGGAGAACACAATCTCAGATTTTGGTTCAGATTTGAGGGAGTTTTGTTGAGAGTTGGTTGAGAGTTCAATCCCATTTATGCATACAACTAGTGTTTGAGATGTTGATATATATACATGTAGTTATATACATATGGGTATATATATGTGGTTTAATTGTGTGGGATTATATATAGATTTATAGTGGTTGTTGTGTGATGTTGAGAGAGGGTTGGGGGTTGTCCAATAACAGTCCATATTAGTTAGTTGTGTGTGTGTGTAGTTGTGAGGAGTAATTGTGAGTTGTGTGTGTGTGTGAGAACCTACTAGTGAGTGTCTATAGTTAGCCTATGTGCAAACTAATAGGAAACCTATTAGGAGACTTGTAGAGAGGTCTATGTGAGGGTGAGATGTTGTGTGTGAGTGTTGTGTATGAGTGTGGGTGAGTGTGGTAGATAGAAGGGTAAATTCATGGAGTAGAAATAGGAAGAAGGGGTAAATGCTAGTTTTTGCCTAGAAGTGGGATTTTGTGTTAGAAACCTAAGATAGTGTTAGAACTTGATCCTCGTGGTTGGTAATGATCAAATATGGTACTCTAAGACTAGTTTTGACGTCGGTTGACCGTTTTGACCAAAAGTCAACAAAAGTCAACCGAAGGTCAAACTTAGCCTTAAAGCGACCCGATTTGACCGAAACCAACCGAGACTTGACCAGTTGACTGAAAGTCAACAGTTGGTCAACATTAGACTTGTTTGACCTAGGTTTGACCTAGAGTTGACCATAGTTGACCATAGTTGACCATAGTTGACCAGGGTTGACCAGAGTTAACTTTTGACCGAAGTCAACTGTAAGTCAACCGTTGATCCCGATTGACCTAGTTTGACTTGGAATGACTTCCAGTGACCTAGTATGACCTAGTATGAACCAGTAAGACCTAGTATGACTCAGTTAGACCTAGATTGACCTAGTTTGACTTAGACTTGCATTCATGGCTTGTATTAGTTTCCTTTTTCAGCATTTAGTTCTGTTTGACTTATAGTATCTTATCTTAGGTCTGTGATCGCTCTGAGCATCTGTTCACCCTATCAGCTCAGGACCACAGGCGAGTACATTCACTGATAGTTTTCATTGTCTTGATATCTGCTATATCCGATTCAGTTGTAGTGACTTACTTGATTTCCAGACACGATGGTTCACGGACTAGTATATGTCGGATCCTGTCATGAGATGTTGTTCCCGGATTACTTGGTATACTGGTATAAGACTTGACTTGTTACTTGTACTTGTATAGACATGGACTTGGGAGTGGGCTGATCACCTGCTCTTAAATCTCGTGTCATGGCGTGTTATGTCCGGATCCTTTATACTAGTCGGGGGATGGGGAGTTATTAGTGGTTGTGTGATCAAATCCCCACTTGTTGCTTCATACTTGCATTCCACACTTGTCCATAGCTACTTGTTCACACTTGCCATGGTGACCGGCCTTGTCTCACACTTGCTGTTTCATACTGGTTATATGGTTGTAGGCGGTCAGATGGAAAGCTTGAACTTGTTTCCCAAGCCGATCACATGACGCACTAATAATTCAAGGCACCTTTTATATTTATTATCTTAGGGTGACTAAGTTCTGTTCGGGAGAAGGGTTACAACCCCGGTCCTTGTTTGGTTTAAGGGTTGTAACTCGGCTTCCGAATAGTTCCCAAGTCATCCTATATATATACATTATCGTCCTTTACAGTACTCACATCATGATATATATATATTCTAGTTTCAGCTTTACTTACTGTACTTTCACCCTGCTATGATTCATTTCTCATATGCTCTACCTGTCTCTTATACTGTACCTTGGTTATGGGACTAGGTTCTGTTCGTAAGAAGGGTTACAACCCCGGTCCTTGTTTGGTTTAAGGGTTGTAACTCGGCTTTCGAATGGTTCCCAAGTTGCCTTTACTCTTTGTCTTGTATTTCATTATACTGTCTCTTATAGTTTTTGTCAATTCACATGGAACTGCTGTTGGTGTTTGTACTTGCTCATTTTCCTGACAGGATACCGTTGACAAATTTTACAGATGATTTAGAGGGTGATTGCCCGACTTACCACGGGATACGGTCGGACGGACTTGACCTAGACAGGGTCTTAGTAGTAGAGCCTCTTGACTTTGCCCATCTTGAGTAGCTTAGCTAGTAGGTTTGCCTGGCCTGCGAGCCAGCTGTTTACATTTCAGTTGTAGTACTTATATTATATTCTGAGACTTGGACTTGTGTTAGCTGTGTCTTGTGATTACTTTCTGGACTCGTTTCCTGTTTATTTATATCATATCTTTTTCCATGCTTTCTACCTTAGTTTTGCTTATGTGATTGAGGCAGTATTGCCCTATTCCTCCGTTCGGAGTGTATATACTGCACAGGTACATTTATCTGTTTAGACGTAGCATTTACAGACCTTATATACAGCGTTCTACCGCCGATTCTGCGGCGTAGGCTGGACGTAACCGCTTCTCGTGCCCCTAATCAGGGTGCGGGTCGTGACAGAAGCTACAGAAAAGAAGGCGGCCAATGCACGTCTTCTGGGTGTCAGCTTCCCCGCCTTTGACGATAAGGGGAAAAAGTCCGCAGCTAACAGCTCCGGACGAGAAGCAAAGGAAAAACAGGCATTGACTGTTAATGCCTCAAAAGGCGCATCTGTGCCTACTCAGAAGCCTCCACTGGCACCGAGACCCAAGGAGGTTTATTCATTCAATGATGACGACACCCTGCAACTTTTCGAGATACTGAAGCAGGGTGACAAGATCAAGCTACCGGACCCAAAGCGGCCCGATGAAGTTGGGAAAGTGGACAACCCAAGGTACTGTCACTACCGTCGGTTTGTCGGACACCCGACCAAGGACTGCTACGTCCTCAAGAATTACATCCAGCGCATGATCAATGCGGATGTAATCTCCGTCGACTATGAAGAGAAGACGGTGTCGGCCAATGTGGTTTCGCTTCAGTTCGGCACCTTGCCGCCAACTACCACACGAGATGGCGTCGTCCCCATCCCTAAGGCGACAATGGAGGTGGTAAACTTACCACCTACTCGTGACAATGTGAGTGGACTCACCCCGCTCACCACATCTCGAGGAGAGGTCCTCTGGGTTCACCCCGACCTCGTCTCCGAGGTGACTCAATCGAAGGTACGCCCTACCTCCAAATCAAAAGGCAGGAAGATCAAGTCTTGCCGCACAGTCTCTTCTTCAACAGAAGAGGCACTTCCAGTACAGACACGTGCACAACAGAGCTCCCAATCCGGCGAAGCCGTCGCCGAGGTGGTGCCTCCTAGCACCATCCCTGAGGAGGGTCCATCTAAGCCCTCAGCAGCCAATAAGCAGAAGCAGGTGGAGGCCCGTTTTGACAGACCTCTACGGAAGGAGAATGCTTCGGGGCTGTCCAAGCCTCACAACTTCGACATTCTGGCACAATTAGCCAGTACACCTGCACGCCTGTCTTTGTTCGAGCTCCTACGTCTTTCTAAAGATTCCCGAGAAGCTCTCTGCGAGGCTCTGAAGGACGCTGAATCCTTTCTCAGTCAGGTCAAGCAGCCTGAAGACCTCCCAACTACTTGTGCGCACTGTCATTGTGCGGATGAAGTTATCCCAAATATAACTTTCACCCAACAAGACATGCTGCTCAAGCATCACCGACATAACCGACCGCTGTATTATACAGGGTACATTGGCCCGGTCAAGGTGAGCCGGATTCAGATCGATCCTGGGTCTTCCCTAAGCATCATTCCGAAGGCGCTGCTATCTAAGCTGGGGATCCCGATGTACCGGCTGGCGCCCTCCAATACAACCATCAGTGGCTTCAATGCTAGCAAGAGCGAGCCATTGGACAAGATCCGACTGAAGTGTCATATTGGCAGCCTCAAAACTGAGGTGACTTGTTATGTGGTAGATGCCGAGGTCAACTACAACATCCTGTTCGGTCGACCATGGCTGCATGAGTACATGGTGGTGCCCTCCACGCTCCACCAGTGCATGAAGTATGTATCCACCAATGGCGTCATCCGGACGGAGTTTGCAGACATCGATCCTTTCAAAGGGATTGAAGCCTACTTCACTGATTCCGACTTGTACAAGCCCATTGACGAGGAGGAAGCCAACGACGCTAATGATGAGGCAGAGACAGCAGCAGAGCCGGACATGGAGCCTGAGACGACTCCCGACGCCCCCTTAAAAATCCGACTGAAGGGGAAACCACCCCAGAAGGCGCCTCCAATGAGCATCAAGCTATCAGGGAAAGCGCCGGCTCGCAAAGCACCCCTGAAGATACGCCTCAAGGGAAAGCCACCTTAAACATCGGCTCCCCTCGTGGCAAAATTACAAGGGAAGGCACCACTCACCGGAGGCGCAGCCGAGGCGCCTCTCAAAGTGCGTCTCAAGGGCAAGCCGCCGCAGTCATCCAAGGTATCAGAGAAGGCTCATATAACCCTCTCAGACCCCAAAGCTGTGTTGGACTCTCCTAGTCCGCCCCCAGTTCTTACAGACGAGGAGCTTGGTGATTATATCTCGGCTGATGTAGAGGCACCCTCCTTTGACAATGTAATCCCACGGGATAAGATCTCGTATTTTATCAATAATAGAGTGTCTTTTAATTATTCTTGTCTTCCACACTGGAATGCCATGTATACATTAGACAATGCTCTACGGTCGTTGCAAACACAAATAACGACCGTCTACCATAATCGAGTAGTCCCGTCTCAAAGAGTCTTCATAGTCCCTCCACGGAGCCGAGACCAAGGCACCATCATCTCGGGCAAAGTCGAGCGTCATCGGGACCTCCCGTCAATCGAGCCCGAACCTGATACCGGCAGAGTACAAGTCTATCGGTACACGGATGCGGCAAAGCACATCATCCAAAAGATGGGCTACGACCTGAAAAGCAACAAAGGCTTAAACTACGGCAAGGGTCGGCATCTCCCTGTCCGACTTTCGATGCCCAATAGAAAGCCACAGGACTATTATAATCGGACTGGACGAGGGTTAGGCTATGTCACGCCGCCATCAACCCCAGAGAGTTCAGATGCAGAAGACATAGAACATTCCCACTCGTCCGAAGCATCGACTTGGGATTCCGATACCAGTATCGGATCAGTCTTCAGGAAAGTGCTGTCAGCTAACATGACGTCAGCACAACCTCAAAAAGGTGAAGGCGAAGACCAAGCGCCAGAACCCTTTGAAGAAGAACCCTGGGCCCAACGCCTAGGGGAACAATGGGAATCTCGTTTTGAGCTTCGTGAACCTCCCACCGAAGACGAAGTCGAGCAGATCGACCTCGGGGAGGGGTCTTCTTCCAAACCCATCTTTATCAGTAAAAGCCTGAAAGGAGAAGATCGAGAATCTTTAATCCAACTGGCTAAAGAGTATATCGACGTCTTCGCCTGGAGCTATGAAGACATGCCGGGACTCGATCCACAGATCGCAATGCATAGGTTGAACATCTTACCTGATGCCAAACCTATCAAACAACAGCAGCGACGCTTCCGTCCGGACATCATGAATGCCATCGATCAGGAAGTAGACAAACTCTTGACCAGCGGCTTCATCCGCGAGGAACAACACCCGGATTGGGTAGCCAACGTCGTTCCTGTCACCAAGAAGAACGGGAAGATACGAGTCTGTATCGACTTCAGGGATCTCAACTCTGCTTGCCCGAAGGACGAATTCCCGCTTCCAATCACTGATGTGATGATCGACAACACATGTGGCTTTGAGCACATGTCCTTCATGGACGGGTATTCAGGCTACAATCAAATCAAGATGTTCCCCGATGATACAAAACACACGTCATTCAGGACTCCAAAGGGTGTTTTCTGCTACACAGTAATGCCCTTCGGCTTGAAGAACGCCGGTGCGACATACCAGCGAGCTATGAGCACCATCTTCCGTTAATATCTTCGCAAGACAGTCGAATGCTATGTTGACGACATCGCAGTCAAGAGCCGCCTCAAAAGAGATCACCTACAGGACCTGAAGACGGTCTTCGATCTCATGCGGGCACATCAACTCAAAATGAACCCCGCTAAATCCTTTCTGGGGGTTTCTAGCGGCAAATTCTTGGGCTTTGTCATCACAGCGAAAGGCATTCATGTTGATCCTGAGAAGACCAAAGCCATCCTCAACATGGACCCTCCGAAGAACCTTCGAGAACTTCGGGGCCTACAGGGACGTCTGGCATATATCCGGAGGTTCATAGCAAACCTCTCCGGTAGATGTCAACCCTTTACTCAGCTCATGAAGAAGGGAGTCTCTTACGTCTGGACAGAGGAGTGCCAAAAGACTTTCGACGACATCAAGGCTTACTTAACAAGCCCACCAGTCCTGGTAGCGCCAGTCACCGGCAAACCATTTCTCCTCTACGTCCGTGCCATGGATCATTCTCTTGGCGCTCTGCTGGCTCAAAACAGCGATACAGGCTACGAGAAAGCAATCTACTACCTCAGTCGAACACTCATCGGGGCCGAACACCAGTACAACCCCGTCGAAAAGGAGTGCTTGGCTTTGGTGTTTGCCATCCAGAAGACTCGTCATTATGTCTCGGGTCAGACAATTCATGTCATTTCCCGAGTCAATCCGCTCAGAGTCCTCATGATGAAGCCAGGATCATTGAACTCCCGGCTGGCTACATGGGCGATCTTGCTAACACCGTACAACATGGTGTTTGTGCCGCAAAAAGCTGTTAAGGGTCAAGCTCTGGCTGACTTTTTAGCTGCACACCCCATCCCAGAATCCTCAAAACTCTATGAAGATATCCCGGATGAGGTCCAAGAATCCAACGTCACCGAAGGAAGCTCCGTTTGGTGGATGTTCTTCGACGGCGCTTCGAGAACAGGCCCCAAAGGCCAAATCATCGCAGGAGTGGGGGTAGTCTTAGTCTCCCCCGATCAGCTGGTCATCCAGCGTGCGTACTCTCTTTCAAAGCCGTGCTCCAACAACGTTGTCGAGTACAACACACTCGTCATGGGACTCCAGCTCGCACAACAGCTGGGGGTCGACCATCTGGAAGCTTACGGCGACTCAAAACTCGTCGTAAACCAGGTTCGGGGACAATATGAAGTTTGCCATGAAGATTTAATCCCTTATCATGAAGTCGCGTTGAACATCATTTCAACCTTCACCGGGTTCTTCATTGAACATGTCCCCCGTTTACAAAACTTGGAGGCCGATGCTCTGGCCGGCCTCGCAGCCTCATTAGCAGCGCCCTTTGGGACTCAACACTATATCACGGTAACAGGACGAGATCTGATTTATCCCAGAAACAACCTGTGCTTGCAAGTGGCCCACGCCATGCCGACGAACACTGGGGTTAATGTCCGAGACTGGAGGTTCCCGTTTATCGACTTTGCTGTCTACGGAATCCTTCTAGAGGACCCGAAGGAAGCCGTCTCAGTCAGGAAACGCTCTCTTCGATTCTACTACGATACAGCTACCAAAACGCTGTACCAACGCTCCTTCGATGGGCTCCTCTTTCAATGCCTGTCCAACGAAGAAGCAGCCGAAGCTCTTCAAGAAGCTCATGACGGAACTTGTGGAGCTCATCAACCCGGTCCTAAGTTGCAAGATCGACTGCGACGTATGGGCTACTACTGGCCAACCATGGCTGCCGACGCTGTCGAATATGCTAAGAAGTGCCACGCGTGCCAACTTCATGCAGACTTCATACATACACCATCGGAGCCGCTACATCCTACAGTCGCCTCCTGGCCCTTCGAAGCCTGGGGCATGGACATTGTAGGGCCAATCACCCCTCCTTCATCGAGAGGACACCGTTTCATCCTGGCCATCACCGACTACTTCTCCAAATGGGCGGAAGCAGTTCCACTGGCAGAAGTAAAAAGCTCCAGGGTGGTCAGCTTTATCAAACACCATTCATTTACCGTTTCGGAGTACCCCGGCGGATCATCCATGACAATGGTCCTCAGTTTATCAGCCACATTTTTAGCAGGTTCTGTGACAAGAATCGTATTCAGAACGTGGCCTCAACCGCCTACAATCCGGCAGCAAACGGATTGGCTGAGGCATTCAACAAAACTATCGTTAGGCTGCTCAAAAAGGTCGTGTCATCCAACAAACGCGACTAGGACGAAAAGCTTGGCGAATGCCTTTGGGCCTACCGCACAACGGTACGGACCCCAACAGACAACACTCCATTCTCCCTGGTCTACGGGAGCGAAGCAGTACTGCCTCTCGAGATACAGATACCTTCGCTCCGCGTAGCAATCACAAACAAACTCACAGAAGAGGACAATCAACGTCGTCGTCTGCGAGAACTGGAGGCACTTGACGAAAAGCGTCTCCTAGCTCAACAACGCATCGAGCTCTACCAAGCCCGTATATCACAGGCTTTCAACAAGAAGGTCAAAAAGAGGACTTTCCAATTTGGCGACCTGGTTTTAGCAGTCAGAAGACCAATGGTGTTGACCCACAAGACACCAGAAAAGTTCGAGCCCAAGTGGGAAGGACCTTTCATCATAGAGACGGTATACTCAAACGGTGCTTACCGCCTCGCCAAACCCAATGGGGACTTATTCATGATGCCCATCAATGGCAAGTTCCTAAAGAAGTACTATTCTTGACATCCTCCAGACATGTACTTCCCCAAACAACCTCTTTCCACAAACTCATACGCTTCCGGAACCCAGCTGTTCCGTGGTATCCTCCAGTAGAAAGATAACCACGTCCATATTACCTCTGAGTTGTCTCTCTACACCCTACAAAGCAGAATCTTACACTTCGTAAGCCTATGCTACCCTTCATGTTTACCACGTCCACATTACCTCTGAGTAAACATCTTGTACAAACAACCCATGCGTTATTGTACATTGATCGCAGAACTTCCACGTCCATATAACCTCTGAGTTGTTCAGCGTATCCCCCAAGATCATTCCTACCACGTCCATAATACCTCTGAGTAGGAAGATTCTATCATTTCGAACCCAATGATTGCCATATCCACATTACCTCTGAGCAAACATAATGGTTCCTTCAAACTTATTATCTGTACCTGAAAACCAAGGTGTGCAAAAGATAATAGGTCCACACAAATCATCAAGTTCATGACAACAAAAGATGAACACATCACAAAAAAGTTGTAGACTTCTTTATTCTTCTAAAAAAAGGAGTACAAGAAGCTACATCATCTTCCAGTAAGGGTTACAAAAGAACACAAAAGAAAAAGGGAAAAAGCTATGGTCCCTGAATCTCTCCAGGATGGGCTGAGAGCTCCCTGACTCGAAGCTTTAAGTCGACTGCGCGGGCCTCCACCGTCGCCAGGACTCGTCGCTCTGCTTCTTGGCGCATCAATTCAACGGCCCCAGCGGAAGTATCACTTGCATGCTTCTCATCAAGCTGTTGTCGTTGCTGCGCCAAGGCAAGAGTCCGCTGAGTAAAAGTCGCTTCATCCTTCTTAAATGCTGCATGTTCAGCCCGGACACGCTCGACCTCTAACTGGAGTCAGGCCCGTTGGTCTTCAAGGCGGCGCATCTGGGTGTCGATATCCGCGATATTAGCTTCCAATGCAGCTCGAGTTTCCACCATCGTCTTCGTGGACTGAGACAACTGCTCTACCGCAGCCTCAGTCTCAGCCATCTCGCGCTCCCAAACGCCCACGGTGGCCTGGTATGAAGACTCGATCTCGGCAATCAGCTTCCCCTTCTCCGCATCTATCAGGACAGAGAGGTCGTTTCGCTGGATGCGTTGAAGTTCCGCGAGCCGCTCATCCAGCTCAATCACCGAAGCCTCCAGAATTTCGGCCATATGGTCGTGGCCTTGGTGAATACGAATCAGCTCGATACAGGGCATTGCCAGAGCTTTTGCCGTCGCAAAACTCCTATTGGCATCCATCACAGCAGATACACCCTTCTGCAACATTTTGTACACCCCCTCGACGAGGAATTTCACATACTCGTCTGCATCCGCCAGGACCTGCGGTGTCATGGCAGGAGTTGGAGGAGCTACTACAGTTTGCAGACCGGAAGAAGATCTGCCAACCTCAACCAGCGAGGCTTGAACCTCGGCATCAATGGGCTCTTCATCAACAGGGGCTGGACTTCTAGCCCGAGGAGTCGAAGCAACAGAAGGAGCCGGCACAGGCGTCGAGATGGTCCCCCAAGTAGAAGGAGCTACAGAGGGTTTTACACCCTTACCCTTCTCAAGCCCGGAGGAACCTCCGACGTCAACAGCCACCTCTTCTACCCCCAACGTCCTATCAACGGTTGGTACCTCCCTTGGCAGAATAGGGAGATTATCACTTGTCTCTTGACCCGTCGCAGCGGTCTTGACTGACAGACGGGTCTCATCATCGAGTCCCTCAACAGGGACAAAATCTGTCGCTACCTCCTGAGTGGTAGCCGCCTCAACTTCCACGGTTGAAGCCGGGGTAGGACTCGGCAATGATGCAGCCGACCTCCCCTCATCATGATAAAGAGGGGATTCAACCCTCTCCTCTGTCTCAACCATATCTGCTGTCCCCGCAACAGATTCTTGCAAGACCGGAGGAACGTCATCGGAAGGCGACGAACTCCAGTCCACTTCATCATCAGGATGCCTCGAGTCCGCAGGTCCCTCAGCATCCAAGGCCTCCACGGCAGACGGTGCTCTCTCAGAAGTTGTCGCGACCTCGAAGTCAGGAGATATTAAAACCTCCGCAGGAACATCTTCGGGACCTTCCTCCACGGGAGACATTAGCATCGGTGGAATGCGCTCATCAGAAGAGCCTGCCACCTCCTTCGGTTTACTAGCGCCCGATTTTGAAATACGGGACTTCTTCTTCAATCCCTACAAGAAGAAGAGCATAAGTCGCCACAATGACGAAAAGAATTAGAATTATGAAATATTCCTTACCTCAGCAGGGATTGATCCTGTTGGCATTATAAGTGGCACTTCCGTAACCTTCGGGGTCGGCACCTTTCTCGACCTTTTCGGTACAGAAGAACCAGCTTCTGTGTCAGCACACCTTTTCCCGACAGACGGGTCTCCCACTGGTACTGCAGCAGCAGCCCGATACCCCGCCAACTCTGGTGGACGATATGATCGGGCTGCCATCAACATATTCGCTGTCGCCTCCAGTTGGGTTCCAATAATGAAACTAGTCTCCCTGTCATAACCAGGAGACATAGCAGTCATAGTGCAATACAGCTTGGCGGCCGGATATAGGATCGGTGGCCGAGGATTGCGAACTGGCGTGGTGAACTTAACGCTAGTGCATCCAGCGTTATAATATTGCCAGCCCCGGGCTCCATCCAGCAAACTCCCGATGAAGCCTAAACTACTACTGGGATTCCGCAACATTAACTGGGTATAGCCAAACTGACGAGCAAATCGGCTTGGCAGATAAGGCTCCAGATAACACCTATTCTGGTTGCGGTAGACCAGGTGAGAAGGCCGGATACTCTGCAACCAACGAAAACTCTATTTCGGCAGAGTGACCGCATCTTCGCCAGAGTCAACTAAATCTTGGTCGGCCTCGAAATCTTTGAAGATCGGGCCAACCTTGACAATCTCCCACCCCTGAAGGTAGGACAAGACTCTCCTGTAAACGGAGACGCCAATGTAAGACCACTTCCTCTTATAGAAGCGGCGAATGAAGGCATCTCCTTCGACATGGTCCTCCTCCGGACCGGGACTCATCACGTTCGGATGATGCAAGATCAGCCACCCCATAAGATAATGGAAAGGCAGCTCGGTCCGGGGAAAGTTATCATTATTACCTCTCTCGTGGATCACATCATCGGCAAAGGACCTCAAACCGTGCAACAGGTTGCACACCATTGCGGGGAGGAGAGCCAAAGGTCGTCCACAGGCCAACTTCACCGCAGGCAAAATGAGATTCCGATGTACCCTCTCGACGGCACCGGATCCACCTGCAAATACGCAATCCCGGAGCCATATCATCAAGTAGGACGTCAACACTGCCTTGGATGACATCCGGTGCCCGCAGTGCCAGAAATAGCTGTATGTAGCCTTGCCGCCCTCATTAGAGTGTGGGGTCCTTTCGTCCAGCCGGCTTATTTCAGAACTCACTTCCGCGGGCTTCAATCCTTGCGGAGTCGCAAACCGAATCCTCGAAGGATCCATCAAATCCTGCCTGAAGACGTAGTCCCTCCAAGCAGTCACATGAGGCTGGGTCTTGCCCTTGTCCCTCCGGTGCATCAGATAATGATGGCTTGTCACCTCTTTGAAAATAGCCATCATCTCCGGATCCTTATCCTCCAGAACTTGGATCTCTTTATTTGATGGAAAATATTCCTTGTACGGTTCCGAGCCCCAAGGAAGCTTGGATACTTCGTACATCTCATGAAGGGCCAATCCCAACTCCCCCACCGGAGTAAAGAAGCTACCAGTCTCGGCATTGAAAAGCTCCAAGAGCGCAAGGAACATAGGCTTATTGAGGTCCACGCCTGCCTGCGTGGTCCGAATGGCGGCTGTCAGCCCGATCTCTTTAAGCTCAACCTCGAACCTTGAAAGCACCCAAGTGGTCAACTCGTCCCACTTCGGGATATAGTGACACCAGCCTTCGACTCTGAAGCTACCTGTCGGATACATCACCTTTGATGTCAGCATCCGATTTACAAAGATCGGGGCACTGAAGGGAAACATGTCGTTTGGGACCTCACTGTAGATGCTCCCAGGACGCAAGGCTCGGTAACTGAAAGAAGAACCGGCTCGTGAAGCAGTCAAAGTATCTCGCTGGTTCGAGGAGGCGTCAATTGAGAGGGTACCTCCCAAGGCCCCTTCTTGAGAGGGAGTAAGTTCCCAACCCATCCTTCTCTTCGAAGCTAGACGATAAAAAGCCGTCAGCGGCAACTGGCGGTCAACCTGCCGCATGTACAAAACTATGCCTTTGGCAGAAAAGAGCCAGTCTTCTCTAATCCTCAGTATCTTCGCTTCGGAAGAGACTAGTCGGTCGCCAAACAGAAAGGCAGGTTTTAAGAAAGTTACACTTTCGGATTCAGCAGACTTCAGTTTACCACTCTCCATCATACTCTGGAGGAAAAGAGGCAACTGGGTCTGGATTTGTAGCATTCTCTCACGAGGTTGGTCCTGTAAGATAGCATCCTTCGCAGGATTGATCACCGCCTCGTCAAAATCAACTCCCATCTGACAAAGAGAAGCATCCAGAAGGACCTCATTCAACAAAGGGATCGTCATCGACACTGATACAACAAAGGTGGAAGTTAGGCAAAAATGTCAAATAGCTTCGGCACATCATCAGGGCGTAAGCCCATGCGCGCCAGCATCAGAGCTTCGGCACATCATCAGGGCATAAGCCCATGCACGTCAACTTGCTTCGGCGCATCATCAGGGCGTAAGCCCATGCGCGTCAGCATTGGAGCTTCGGCGCATCATCAGAGCGTGAGCTCATACGCGTCAGCAAAGGCTTCGGCGCATCATCAGGGTACGAAACCCATGCGTGTCAGCCATTAAACCTCGGTGCATGATAAAGGTGTAAACCTATACACGTCGGCGGGGTAGAACCTCGGCGTATCATCAGGACAAAAGTCCATACGCGTCAGCAAATCTGAGTTAGGGCACAGTCTGGCCCAAAAGCTTATGTGAAGGAGATGAAACCCACCCGTCACCTCAGGACGAACGTCGGCCGGAGTTACAGGGGTGATAGGTGCATCCTCATCAACGAACTCCTTCGCTTTCTCCTTCCCCTTGCCGGCACCACCGCGAGGAGTCTTGGGAGCCATTCTCTCAGAGAAGAAAAAGTTAGGGTTTTGAAGAAAAACTCAAAAGAAAGCAAAGGCACAGAGCAGATGAACTCTCTCTCTCTCTCTCCAACCCTTATCTATTTATAGGGCTTGGTCGCACGCGTGAACCGATGACGTGTAATCTCAGCCGTCGCTTCGGGTTCCGTGAAGAGATAACAACAAATACAACCAAAAGATCATCATTAATCTTTTGGGTTACCAAAGTGTCATCATCATCAACTGAAAGGAGCATGCGCCCGAACAAGCATGCGCCCTGACCTCCATGCTTCTTATTCAAAGTATTCCAAAACTTATTCAAAAGTTTTGAAAACTTTGAAGGGGGTCTTGTAGAAGCATGGAATTTCACAACCAGAAAACCTATACGCCAAGTGGATGACTCTCCGAATTCTGTGCAATGAATTTGTATGAAATGGATGAACCGGACGCCTCGAATTCAGCCAAACGGCTATTTATAGCACTCGAGGAGCGAGACAGCCGTGTCATTAAAGGACATGTCGGATACGCCAGCCAAACAGCACATCACACGGACACACCCTTCAGCATCAGGCGCATCACACAGACGTGCCCTACAGTACCCGGCGCATCACAGAGGATGCGCCCCCCTCACATCTCCATGCCGAATGGAACACCAACCAATGTGCCCACTCAGCTGTCCATCGAACGTCACAAACATTAAATGCTGAACTGACACCAGAGTTGGCAGCACGCTTCCCAAAGTCTGAACAGTTGACAGCTTTTTCAGAGAACAAAGCGTCGGCAATGTCAGCATCATCATGACTCTATTCCGACGGCTACTGCCATGTGGCCATCCGCATGCGCCTCTACGGCCATGCGTCCAAATCGCCATGCGCCTCTACGGCCATGCGTCCAAACCAGCATGCGCCTCAAAAGCCATGCGCCTCAGACCCTTCACTGATCCCTAAAGACAGAAGAAGAGTCTCCAGTTGAAGCTTTGTATGCGCCTCAAAAGCCATGCGCCCCAGACTGATCTCTAATCCCGAAAGACAGAAGGAAGGTCACCTGCATGCGCCTCAAAAGCCATGTGCCCTAAATGGTTTGTAACTCCCAAAGGTTATGAGCCGCAGCCTCCTCCTGCGCCCAGATCCAAGGCACAGCTCACCAGATCACTACCCCCCCCAAATCCGAGATCTTCAAGCCATGAGTCGACGACATGTGTCCTTTGACTCAACTCATCCAAGATTTCAGCAACAGAAAGATCTTCTCTTCTGCTACGTGCCGGCTCACAACAGCAGTATGAAGAGTTCAACCTCCCAATCAGGGCGCATCATCTGTGCGCCCCTATCAGCAACTTCCACATGGCGTCCCCACACACCGGCGCATCCTACATGCGCGCATGAGCAGCCAGCCTGCAAAACTATAAATAGAGGGATCTTCTCCTTCACATACACACAGAATCCACAACGAACATAGAAGGAATCATCAGAGAGGCAGATACAGACACTCAACGTCTTCCTCCTCTCAGCAAGCTCCAGCACCCAGAGCAATCCACACCTTCAGAGAACCGATAACCGTCGTCAGCCCGTCAACGGAGTCAACGTATTACCACTCGCTCCATTGGCACTAAGGACCCAGCTTAAACAAAAGTGTACTCCTAGGACTACATCTAAGTCCTACATTGTAACACTGTTCTGTTTGTATTAAAGTTTTCAATCAAACAATTTTAATGGCAAACACTTCCTGTAAAATGAACTGAATCCTTTCCTTTACACTGTCAACTATAAATTCAGATTTCCTCACATTCTCTCACACTCTTCACACACTCAAATCTTACATATTTTCACACATGTTCCTAACACTACACTGGTTCCTGTTTCCTTTCTGTTTTCCTAATAACCACACACCAAGTCACTCACACACTCACTGGAATTTGCAACCTGAGACTGTTAATTGGACTGTACAAACCTGAGAATAGTTCTCTCTATCACACATTGTTGGTTAATTAATTCCTGAGAATCCTGAACACTGTGACACATAACTGGGATTGCCTTGAGTGTTAGTTGTACATGAAAACTGAGGTTTGATTTTCCCTTCCTTTCTTCCCAATTGATTTGAGTTTTCAGTTGGTATTAAAACCTGAGATTGGTATTAACTAGTTTCCTTTTCATTTACTATTTTCCTGCCTTCATCTCACACACTCACACCACAGGCACATACACACATGTTTCCCTCTTTTCTTCACTGATTTAATTTGCTATGATTCCTGCAAACACACAAGTACACACTCACATACACACCATCTCTCCTATTCCCTGTTTTACTCCTGTGCATATGTTCCTTTCTTCCTTACTGTAGTTTCCTGCACACTAGACACATGTACACTGGAATGTTGCACTGCTTTATGAGCCATTGCACACACACCTTCCTCCCTCTTTCACTGTTATGTGTTCCTGTACACCCTCACCTATACACACACACACTTTTCCTGCACACTGTCACTGCACCACATCACCCTGTAAACAAACCTTCTCCTCATTCACTGTTATTTCCTGCCAATGTATTCCTGCTCACTGTCATGCTCACACACAGTCTTCTCTTTCACTGACTTTTACTGCCTGCTAACACAGACACACACACACTCTTAATTTCTGTAAACACACAGCTGCACTTGTTTACACACACACCAATTCATGTGTACCACATACAATTCCCATGTTTCATATATGCCTAACTAATGTAGAGTTCATAAATGAACCTCTAATGTATGTGTCTATATATATAAATTGCAATGTGTTGTATATTGTAGGCTGATAGATACATTGTGATATGTGTGTTCCTATACATATGAATATAGTTTTATATAGAGGGTTACATTGCGTATTAATTTGGGGGATGCCATGATAGTAGGCACATGGAGTTTGTTTGGGAGAAAGTTCATATTTGTGCCATTATGTATACTTGAAATGTTATGTGTAGTCTAGTGTAGTCTTGTTAGACTTAGAATAGCCTGGTTAGACTAGTATAGACTAGATTGACCTAGGTTTGACTTGGTTGACCTAGTTTGACTTCTAGAGTTGACCAGAGTTGACCAAGAGTTGACTTTGGCCTAAATTGACCTAGAATCATGTAGAATGCATAGTAGGACTTCATTATATCATTTTAGACTTGTTGTGACTTGTGCTGTTCTGATTAGGAGCCAGACACCTCTCCTCGGACAGTACATTTCATTCGGACACTCAGATACAGGCGAGTACATTCTCTGATCATTTTATATCCTGTTTAGAATTATTTTCCTGCTTTAAATTACTTTACTTGATACTGTCACGTTGGTCACACGGATTGGTACTATATAGATCTTTTCATGAGATGTTTTCCCCCTCGGGAGCATCGAATACAGCATATTTTGTGCGTTTCATAAATCATCACGTATCTCTATGCTTCCTCTGATTCACGAACCGCCTGTGACACATGTACTCTCATGTTCACAGAGCCCCCATGAATCACCTTCATGTACCACTCATTTTATGAGCCATGTGAAGTTTCACGAACCTTAACATAACTTGAACGGATCCTTGTGTATTGATTGGGGTTGGGGGAGTAGAAATAGATATGTGAATATTATCCAAGTAGCTGTAGTCATGAATCACTCTCTTAGCTGTAGTCATGAACCTCCTATGCCATTCACATGTTTATATTTTACTCTGACTCACTAGTAACTTTTAGCTCTCTACTTATAGTAGATATTTCCATTACAGTTTTCTCTCTCTGTTTACATACCGTATTTCTTCAGTATCTATATCTTACTTTACTGCATGATTATATTTTCTAACCTGCTATGAACTGTTGAGATGTACTGTACTCGCTACTGTCCTGACTGGACCTGTTGAAAATATTATAGAGGACGAGGAGGAGGCCTGGGAGGATACCTTCTTCGGACAGCTCTAGCTGAGGACATCACCCCACTGCCTAGACTAGTTTAGTTAGGCCTTATCTTATTTTTATGTTGTCTTGAGTCTGTTTAGCTAGTCTTTATTTCTGTTCAGAGATGTTGAGTTGTATATATTCTTTCTTATTCAGTAAGCTGAGATATGTACTCTGGATATTTGCTGGGTTATTATCTTAGTCTTTTCTATCTTCAGTATTTTCTTGAGTTCTATATCATATCGTGTTTTCTTCCTCCTTAGTTGTGATTGAGTTCATTTACTGCTTAGTATTATATTACTAGATGTATGTTGACCTAGGACAGCGTTCTACCGCCGACACTGCGGCGTAGGCTAGGCGTTGTGACGTTCTCGTACCCTCACAGTGGGTGCGGGTCGTGACATGTTTTTAGTGGCGTTTTTAGTGGGGGCCCATACGGGTCGAGTTTATGTAGTGGTATTCGAACTAGAGTATCACTACAGTCTGCAGTAGGATTAGGATACATATTTTGAAGGTACTCAATCACAGTTAGGATTCCTTGAAAGATTCCTGGGACGACCCTTGAGAATATTGTTTAAACTTTAATTTGAATCATTTCCCTTGCTTTGTTGCTCTCACTCCTTGATTATCGAATTTGATTTTGTTGGATCGTTGTTGATTTGATTTTTCTATCGAGATGAATTTTTATGGCCCGAGTTACGGTATTTTTCTGATAATATATGACGACGGGAATACAGGAATGGTAAAACGTCTACTTGGTTATGGAACCTAGAGTTTATCGCAGCTATATTAGCTGGCGTGGTGGAAACATAGAGACCTGACTTCGGATGTACGTATCTTGGTTATGAGATTTGGAATTTCTCGCAGCTATACTAGTCGGTATAGCGAGAATTCCAGACGACATGATTATAGAGGTGCATGCCCCTGTTATGTACTCTACCGTTTATCGCAGCCTTGCTTACTAGCGTGGCGAGGACTCTGAGTATCATGATTTTTGGACAGACGCATATGATTATCAGATTGTATCTTAGAAGGTTCTTAAATATGTCATCTCTATCTTTATCCAGTTATTATAAATTGTTTCCATCATCAAATAATTTAGGAGTAGAGATCTTTTTAGCTTTATAGAGCTTATGCATATGTAGTTCTTTCTTAGTGTGATGATTTGATAACTTGTGATTAGGCCCTTGTTTTAGGAATGATAGTATAGCCTGGCTTTGAATAGTAATTCTTGTAGCTAGTTCTCCTTTGTTGATATTTACTAGTTTTCAGCCTTGATGATTGATTTATATTTTATTTCCTTTCTCTTTCTTTCAGTATGGCACCCATGACCCGAGCCCGTCGCCTGAGAGCAGCTGCAGCTACTGAGAGTGTGCCTCCACCTCCTACTGTATAGGAGGTAGTTATCCCTCTATCTGATCATGGGGTGGTGGCACCTCCTGCCATTGAGGAGATGGTGGTAGCCTCGCCAGAGAGTCTTCCTTCATCTCCTGTCGTTCAGGAGAGAGCTGCAAATTTGCCTGAGATCGAGAGCCCTTCCCTACCCTCTGCACTCCATACTGTACCACCCGGGGGTTTGCTACTTGATACAGCCCAGGTGTTTGTATTTTTCCAAGAAAGGTTGATGGAGTCACAGAGAGTTCATGAGGAGGCCATGAGGGAGCAAATCCAGAGGTTGCTACGTCTGCGGGACTCTGTGCTTCTAGGAGAAGAGCCTAGCTCCAAGAGGGCGAGGAGCAGTACCCAGTCCTACCCAGAGTCTGAGGAGTACCCATTTATCTAGCCTATATCATCATACCCAGCCCAGTCTCCTGTCCAGCAGAGGCCAGCTGAGCCGGAGCCTATCTGTGCCTACTGCAAGAAGTCTGGACACAAGTGGAACAACTGTAGAAAGAGACTAGGATTGTGCCAAATCTGTGGTTCAGCTGTACACTGGATGCAGCACTGCCCTGCTATACCTGCCCCAACCAGGACCCTGCTTCCAGGAGGGAGTTCTGGTTCTCAGACCTAGCTGGAGGTGAGTTGACCTAACCTTAGTTTTCCTTTTGTGAATTTTGATACATCCCTTGCTTGTGAGTTTTGATACCTTGTGATTGCCTAGTACTGTAGCATGGTTGGTATAACCTAGATGAGACCCCAGACTGATATTGCATACCATGACCCCATAGGTTACACTTTTCAACTGTATGATTTAAGATAGATTTCTGAGACTTTGATTGCTGGGGGCTTAACCTAGAAGGGGTGCGACCATCTTAATTTCGAGGATAAAATTTTTATAAGGTGGGTAGGATTGTAACACCCAGTTTTCCAGAAGAGGGTAATTTTGATATTTTGTGATTATAATTATTATTTAATGATAATTATTTCATATTATGATTTTTAGTGAATTTTAATTATTTTTGAACTATTTAAATTCATGACTTGAGATTTTAGGTGTTTTGCTAGTGAACCGTAGAGACTGTCTACCCTGGAGCCTAGCCATGTGATTAGGATATCTCATTTATCGTTTTTAGTTTGAGGGTATTTTTGCCATTTTTTTAATTATTTGAATTTAATATATTTTGTTAGGAATTTAAAATGATTTATTTGAATGGTGTGATTTAATATTATTTGATTAATCTCCATGTGGTTTATGGTTAGCCTAACCTAGATTGGACCTGATCTAGATGAGTCATGACTAACTTAGTGAGCCACTTTGAGAATTAGATGAGTTGGTTAAGGGGGTTAAGTCAAGTTTAGTCATGGTTAAGTGATTTGCAAGGACTAAGATAGAACCTTTTGTTCTAGGCCATCTATTTTCCCATGATTCAATCCTAGCCATAGGATGAAACCTAAAAACCCTAACCCTAACTATTATGACCAGCCAAGAGACTTTTCCCCTTGCCTATATAATGTCTCTATGGGGATTTGTGCCTCCTTCTTCAATAGTTCTTCATTTCTTAAGGAAATAGGTAAGCCTTCATAAATTCCTTCCTAGTTTAATCAATAGGACTCCTTTTTGATTGAAATTTCTTCCATTAGGATCTAATCATTGTTCTCTTGCTGTTTGTGGTGTTCAAACTCAGCTTTGGAGCAATTTGGAGAAGTTTGCTAGCAAGAGGAAACCCCCCATTTGAGACTTTTCTTGCATTTTGACACCAATAGGTAAATTATTGTAAACACCATTAAAATTCTAGTTTCTTTGCATGTAGACCTAGCCCTAAGTGTTCTGGTCCTGTAGGTATTCCTAGACCTAGGTTTTGTGTCCATTTCGTGTCCTAAATGGACACGTATCAGCCTATAGACATAGGTGTTTGATGAAATGTCCCAAAGGACATTTCGACCTGATTTTAGGAAACTTTTTGAATAGAAATTTAGGGTTTGTTGTCGCTTATCATTTTCTGTAGGACTGAGCTTGTGATCGTGTCGTGTCGTGTCGAGATTTGGACACGAATACGCTGTTCTGACACAGTGCACATTGTCCTGCTGCTCGGGGGGCAATTGCTCCCTGTACACGACACGTGGACACCTAGGATTTGACACAGCCCTAGGGGCAGACACTGACACGAGGTCCTCAAAGTTTAAGACACCCTCGTGTCGTGTCGGGCACGCATTCGTGTGTGCATTGATCACGCACTGTGTGCATACGCGCAGTTTTACCTCGCTGATACGCGTGTTTTGACATGACACGGCGGCACGTCGACACGAGTCAGGGTGACACAGTCGTAGCCTGACACTTGGCAAACTCATGGGTAAGTGCACGTGACACGAAGTATCCTGTGTCGTGCTCTGGACACGGCTGAACTCGTGCACGAGGATTGGTCCTGTTTTGTACTGTTTTGTTTTGTTCTCTATTTTATTCAGTTTTAATGGTTCTTAATTCATGTTTAATTTGCTAATTAAGATCCTAACATGATTAATGATCTATGATTAATCGAGTTTACATGTTAGTATAGGTTGTTTTCTTATGAATGGGGATTTGAATGTGAAGTTGGAAATCACTGATAACATGTCTGATACATGTTTCAGTTTCTGATATTCCTAAGTTTTAACTCTATTTTTTTACTGTTAAATTAATGATTGAATGGTCACATTTGATATGAACATATGTATTAATACCTGATAGGTCAGTTTTACATAGTAGATTAGGTTGTTTGTAATGAGAAATAGGATTTCGAACATTGCTTTGGACTGAACTGTTACACAGTTCAGTCCCCTGAATGCTGAGGGCTTTAAATTCCTGTGTAACCTATTTTTAAATGATTAATTTCATGAGGATCCATGTACATGTATATTAGACTATTGTTAAGTTGATTTATTGGTTAGTGTTGGGTTTTTTAGATTTCAATTTGGATTGGGGTTGATGGATGATATAGGTAGGACTGTTTATAACTATCATTGATTACTCTTGAGAACTGAAATTACTTCTAATTCAAATTCCAGTTTTAAACTGAGATTAATTCCAGTTTTGGACTAAATATAGATGCTTATTGCCATGATTGATTCCTGAGCTTTTAGGTAGTTCACTGTTTGATTCAATTGATTGATTAGAACTGTCAATTTGATTTCCCTTATTAAACTGTCACTTAATTTCCAGTTTTCAGACTAATTTTGAAATGTTAATTACATGTCTTAATTCAACCACCTATGCTAGCTCATTGTTAGTTCAATTTAGTGAATGATTCGAATTGGGTAGTAATGGTTATAACTGTTCATTGGGTTCTTCTCTTTTTTCCTGAAAACCAAAACTGATTTTGTAAGTTCATTCCATGTCTGAATTCCTGAACCTTCAATACCTAATTAACTGATTTTGAATGTTAGTTTAAACATGTAAATTTGAGAATAGCTCATTCTTCCTGTAAAATAAACTGAATCCTTTCCTTTACACTGTCAACTATAAATTCAGATTTCCTCACATTCTCTCACACTCTTCACACACTCAAATCTCACATGTTTTCACACATGTTCCTAAGACTACACTGGTTCATGTTTCCTTTCTGTTTTTCTAATAACCACACACCAAGTCACTCACACACTCACTAGAATTTGTAACCTGAGACTGTCAATTGGACTGTGCAAACCTGGGAATAGTTCTCTCTATCACACATTGTTGGTTAATTAATTCCTGAGAATCCTGAACACTGTGACACATAACTGGGATTGCCTTGAGTGTTAGTTGTACATGATAACTGAGGTTTGATTTTCCCTTCCTTTCTTCCCAATTAATTTGAGTTTCCAGTTGGTATTAAAACCTGAGATTGGTATTAACTAGTTTCCTTTTCATTTACTATTTTCCTGCCTTCATCTCACACACTCACACCACAGGCACATACACACATGTTTCCCTCTTTTCTTCACTGATTTAATTTGCTATGATTCCTGCAAACACACAAGTACACACTCACACACACACCATCTCTCCTATTCCCTGTTTTACTCCTGTGCACATGTTCCTTTCTTCCTTACTGTAGTTTCCTGTACACTAGACACATGTACACTGGAATGTTGCACTGCTTTATGAGCCATTGCACACACACCTTCCTCCCTCTTTCACTGTTATGTGTTCCTGTACACCCTCACCTATACACACACATACTTTTCCTGCACACTGTCACTGCACCATATCACCCTGTACCCAAACCTTCTCCCCATTCACTGTTATTTCCTGCCAATGTATTCCTGCTCACTGTCATGCTCACACACAGTCTTCTCTTTCACTGATTTTTACTGTCTGCTAACACAGACACACACACACTCTTAATTTCTGTAAACACATAGCTGCACTTGTTTACACACACACCAATTCATGTGTACCACATACAATTCCCATGTTTCATATATGCCTAACTAATGTAGAGTTCATAAATGAACCTCTAATGTATGTGTCTATATATATAAATTGTAATGTGTTGTATATTGTAGGCTGATAGATACATTGTGATATGTGTGTTCCTATACATATGAATATGGTTTTATATAGAGGGTTACATTGCGTATTAATTTGGGGGATGCCATGATAGTAGGCACATGGAGTTTGTTTGGGAGAAAGTTCATATTTGTGCCATTATGTATACTTGAAATGTTATGTGTAGTCTAGTGTAGTCTTGTTAGACTTAGAATAGCCTGGTTAGACTAGTATAGACTAGATTGACCTAGGTTTGACTTGGTTGACCTAGTTTGCTTCTAGAGTTGACCAGAGTTGACCAAGAGTTGACTTTGGCCTAGATTGACCTAGAATCATGTAGAATGCATAGCAGGACTTCATTATATCATTTTAGACTTGTTGTGACTTGTGCTGTTTTGATTAGGAGCCAGACACCTCTCCTCGGACAGTACATTTCATCCGGACACTCAGATACAGGCGAGTACATTCTCTGATCATTTCATATCCTGTTTAGAATTATTTTCCTGCTTTAAATTACTTTACTTGATACTGTCACGTTGGTCACACGGATTGGTACTATATGGATCTTTTCATGAGATGTTTTTCCCCTCGGGAGCATCGGATACAGCATGTTTTGTGCGTTTTATAAATCATCACGTATCTCTATGCTTCCTCTGATTCACGAACCGCCTGTGACACATGTACTCTCATGTTTACAGAGCCCCCATGAATCACCTTCACGTACCACTCATTTTATGAGCCATGTGAAGTTTCACGAACCTTAACATAACTTGAACGGATCCTTGTGTATTGATTGGGGTTGGGGGAGTAGAAATAGACATGTGAATATTATCCAAGTAGCTGTAGTCATGAATCACTCTCTTAGCTGTAGTCATGAACCTCCTATGCCATTCACATGTTTATATTTTACTCTGACTCACTAGTCACTTTTAGCTCTCTACTTATAGTAGATATTTCCATTACAGTTTTCTCTCTCTGTTTACATACCGCATTTCTTCAGTATCTATATCTTACTTTACTGCATGATTATATTTTCTAACCTGCTATGAACTGTTGAGATGTACTGTACTCGCTCCTGTCCTGACTGGACCTGTTGAAAATATTACAGAGGACGAGGAGGAGGCCTGGGAGGATACCTTCTTCGGACAGCTCTAGCTGAGGACATCACCCCACTGCCTAGACTAGTTTAGTTAGGCCTTATCTTATTTTCATGTTGTCTTGAGTCTGTTTAGCTAGTCTTTATTTCTGTTCAGAGATGTTGAGTTGTATATATTCTTTCTTATTCAGTAAGCTGAGATATGTACTCTGGATATTTGCTGGGTTATTATCTTAGTCTTTTCTATCTTCAGTATTTTCTTGAGTTCTATATCATATCGTGTTTTCTTCCTCCTTAGTTGTGATTGAGTTCATTTACTGCTTAGTATTATATTACTAGATGTATGTTGACCTAGGACAGCGTTCTACCGCCGACACTGCGGCGTAGGCTGGGCGTTGTGACGTTCTCGTACCCTCACAGTGGGTGCGGGTCGTGACATGGGTACTCTGACAGGAAGGAGCAGCGAGGAGTCCTCATGAGGAATACAGCTCGGTCTTAAACCTCTCAAGTGTGTGATATATTTCTCAGAAGTACTACAAAAAGGTATTTGTTCTGTGGACCCACTTTATAACAGATTCGGCCGACTCTTGCTTGTTGAAGAGGAGTCAAATCCCATGTCGTCCTCCTGGGATAGCTAGCAAAAGCATACTGAGATAATGCCATGGACCTGGATATTTCTGTCAGATGTATGGCATTATTTCCCTTTAAGAAGTATCTCGTCTCTTTTCTTGCCTTAGGTTGGGAAGTCTTCTTGATTGCATCTCCAAATAAAAAGGCAGGTTACTTGTGAACCGTAGTATCCAAGCTCTGCAGAGGTTCACCGTTCATTAAGTTCAAAAGGGTTTGATTGTCCTGATTTACGAGCAGACTCTTTCGTGCTTCAGGGCCATCATAATGAGGAAAAGTGACGTGAGATAAATTCTCTCTGTATTCTGGGATATTAAAAGTTGAAGCAAACTTCTCTGCATCCGGGTCTTCCCTGAGATTGACTGCAGAGAGATGTATAAATATAAATTATTAGAAACAAAAATGAAGATGTATGATTGCTTATATCACACAAATTTTCTGAGTTGTGCCATGAGATGTATTGTGCGAGACTTAAGCTACGCGATATATCGAGTTGCGCGACAACCCAAGTTGCGCCACATAGTATGTTGCGCGAAACTAAAGTTGCGCCATACCTCAGGTTGCGCCATAATTTTTATTGTGCGTAAACGGTATTCGTAAAAACTAACACTGTTCAAAGAGAGAGCGATCACACCCTAAGAAGGGGTGACGCAAGGTTTATGATGCACCACACTCTAAAAAGAGGGGCACAGATCAATTATTGATGAAATCACAAAAAATTGAATTTGCTCATCCTTAATCACCTTCCATTGCTGGATTAGCTGTCTCTCGACAAGATGAAGGCGGCACATATTGTGGTACATGGATTGGTGGAACACGAGTTGAAGAAGTGGCGATGACTTTTCCCTTGTCAGCAGCAGTCCTTTTTGGGGCCATGTCGTCAAGAAGATGATCGGAGAAGAGGGTTGCAAAAGTTTTCTCAGAAGATTAAAAGTGAAAGTAAAGAATCACAGTGGAGTAAACGGGAATTATTTATAGCCAGAAAAAATCAGAATCCTAACATTCATCCCGAATCGGGCATAACAGATTGCATGAGACCGGCGCAACCTGACTTAGTCAAACTTTTATAAATTCAAAGTATTCCAAAACTTTACAATGTCTTTAAGTTTTGAAAACTTTGAAGGGGGTCTTGTAGAGCCTAAATTCAAGTTGCGCCTTCAATATACTGATCAGTGATCAAGTTGCGCCCCAAAAGTCTACTTGTGCCACTAATATGAAGTAGACTGCGCCATCGATCAGATTGTGCCTGATATCAAACTGCACCCAATCTTTTTGCGCCAAAGCCTACGTGGCATCTGACACTTAATGGTCATCATTACCTGACCATACTGACGACTGACAAAACAGAGAACGAAGAAAATCTCTTCGAATCTCGTAAAGTGTGTCGCTCAAAAAAAAGTTGGTAGACAGCTGTCCTGTACATTTTGTGAGTTGCGCCCAGGCACAATCTAAACAAAATCCTTAGTTGCGCCTGGGCGCAATCTGAATGACTTTTACTCAGAAGCTGTCACGTGTGTAGGCGCAGCTCAAATCAAGCGCAGGTTGACTTGTTGACTGAAGCTCGCGCAACCTAAAAAAGTTGAGACAACTTACATTCTAAAGCAGGATGACGTGGCGCACATGCCACTAATCTCTCAAGACATGTCTACTATCCTGTACACGACCACGCGCATCTCAATCATACGATGCCACGCGTCTAAATACAGTTAGTACACGATTGACAACTGAATGGAAGTTGGCGCAACAGAAGGTTGGCGCAATCCAGTATGGCGCAATCCAGCCTCGCGCACATCAGAATAACTGCTAAAACAGTTATTTCCTGAACTTTATAAATAGAGTTTCTAATCATCATCAAAAGGTACTCTTGCAAAATTGATGCTGCATTCTCCAGAGGCTACAGTCTTCAAGTTCACATAGTCCAAGGGATAAAGTGATCGTCTTCTGATTAGATTCCTAAAGTTGTACTTTCCCAGAATTCATTGTACTTTGTACTCTTTTACAAGTTTGGAATAAAACAAATTTTTATTTTGTTTTTCGCAAACAGTGTGTATGCATTAGCTATAGGTTTGTGTAGTGTTTGAGAGTGTGTAAGTATGTGTAATATTAAGGTATATATATATATATATATATATATATATATATATATATATATATATATATATATATATATATAATAAGGTAACAATTATGTGTGTCTATGTGAGTATAGTAGAGTGGTGTGTGAGTGTGTATTATAGGCTTGAGTGTGTGTCCCATAATAAGACATAATATACGAATTTGTGCCTATTGGATAATGTGTGTCTATCTTGGTAGAATTATTTCTAAATGGATATGAATTACTACTTGCGAAATCGTTCACGGATGTACAATCGTCGTCCTGATGATATATGTGGTGTGCGGGATGAATACATAGCGGGAGTAGAGCAGTTCCTGCAGTTTACTAAGGTGTTCCTTCAGTACATGGATGACACCAAAATTAAGTGTCCGTGTATAAAATGTCATAACGTAAAATATTATCTAGAAGTGGAAGTGATATATCATTTGTACTCGAGGGGTTTCATGCCTAATTACTATCAGTGGACCGTACACGAAGAACTTGTGTCTTTAGCATCAGAGCCGTAGCCTTATTTTGAGCCGTATATGCATGCGAGACCTAATTTTATTTCAGATAATCATGCATACGACGACGGGTGCGTGAACATGGTTTTCGACGCTGCGGGGCCTAGTTTCGTTCATGATGCAGCTGAGGAGGCACCGAATGTCGATGCTGCAAAGTTTATGGAGTTGCTGGAGAATGTAAGGACTCTATTGTATCCTGGTTGTGAGGATCATTTACCGTTGGAGGTGGTTACAAGACTGTTGAGCATTAAGTCAGATTTTAACATGTCGTAAGAATGCTACAACCGAGTGTTGGAGTTGATTATAGAGATCTTGCCGGCGGGTGCTAAGTTACCTAAAGACTTCTATCGGTCTAAGAGGATGGTGAGATCGCTCTGGATGGGATACGAGAAAATCGATTCTTGTCGCAATGGGTGCATGCTGTACTACAAAGACGACAAGGACGCAGATGTGTGCAAATTTTGTGGTGCTGATCGCTATAAGATAACTAGTACAGGAAGGTCTACCGGTGTAAGAAGACCGACCGATTCAATGCACTACTTGCCTTTAACGTCGCGGTTGCAAAGATTATTTATGGTGAAAGAGACGGCCGAAAATATGAGTTGGCACATGCGAGAACAGATTGAAGTTGTGTTGGATCACCCATCCAATGGAGAAGCGTGGAAGCATTTTGATCGAGTGTATCCTGATTTTGCTTTAGATCCGTGTAATGTCAGGTTGGGGCTATCTTCTGACGGTTTTACTCCTTTTGGTCTTTCGGGATCCTAGTATTCGTGCTGGCCTGTGATTGTCACTCCGTATAACCTACCGCCTTGGATGTGCATGAAGACTCAGTACATGTTTCTAACCGTTATAATTCCTGGTCCGAACAATCCCAAGAGGAACATTGATGTGTACGTACAGTCTTTGATAGATGAGTTGAATCAGTTATGAAAAGTAGGCGCTAACACGTACGATGTTTCCAGAAAGCAGAATTTTCAGATGAATGCAACCCTTATGTGGACCATCAACGACTTTTTGGCCTATGGAATGTTATCTGGATGGAGCACTCATGACCGTCTCTCATGTTCGTATTGCATGGACCGTACTAAGGCTTTTCGCTTGAAACACGGAGGAAAACAGTACTTCTTTTATTGTCATCGGCAATTTCTGCCAAAAGATCATCCGTTCAGAAGGAACATGAATGCATTCCGTGTCGACGTTGTAGAGAAGGGTGATCCACCGCCAAGGTGGTACGGAGCCATGATATGGGAGAAGGTTAGAGATTTTCCAAGTGCTATCGAAGATCCTACAACTGGGTTCAAGTGCGATAGATTTGGTAGTGTCACAACCCGTACCCGGATATACGGGTACGAATACGTGGGCCACGCCCAGCCTACGCCGCAGTATCGACGGTAGAACGCTGTCAAGTACCCTAAACTAACTACAATATTTAAAGATCCATAACTAGAAATGTACTCATGTCACATCACAAAAACTAAGGAAGATAAGACAAGAAATAATAGCAATATCACTAGAACAACTAGAATCTACAAGGATCATAAGACAGGAAAATAAAGAAGGAACAACAAGACTAACTAAGGATAACTACCAGGCAACTCACATAGAAGAATAGTGAGATCCACATCAGCTAGCAACATCATGAAGTCCAATACTGAGAGCACAACTACTCCTAAAATTTTGTCAACATCTCCAGTTAGGATGGAACGAGCACAAATCTCAAATAATAGTTCTAATTAGACGATATTGAAAATGTAGCAGTAAATAGAGAGAATATAATAGGTAAAGTAGAGCGTACATGCATCCTGACAGGGTATATCCAAAACTGTAATAAGATAAGACAAGAGAATAGTGTATAACATGTACGAAAATCTGCGCATCTAGAAGCATCTAGAAAGAATTAGTTCCCCTTTAGTAGAAAGAATTTGTGTACCAGAAAGGAGACCTTTGACAAGAAGCTTCGATCGGAGTGTGAGTCCGATCTCAGAAAGGAGTTAGTAATCCATGATGATGGTACACTTAGGTTCGAAAACCGTCTTTGTGTACCAGGAGGAGACCTTCAACAAGAAGTTATGTCAGAAGCTCATAGTTCCCCTTATTCCATTCATCCCGGAGGCACTAAGATGTATCAGGATATAAAGCAGCACTTTTGGTGGAATGGCATGAAAAGGGAGATAGTGAGGTTCGTATTCCGATGTCTAGTATGTCAGCAAGTGAAGGCAGAGCAGCAGAGACCAGCAGGATTGTTGCAGCCGCTTCCTATTCCAGAGTGGAAGTGGAAGCACATCACGATAAACTTTGTGACCAGTTTACCTAGATCCCCGACCGGTCGAAACGCAGTTTGGATAATTGTGGATCGGCTCACGAAGGTTGCGCATTTTCTTCCTTTCAGAGTAGGGCAGACTACTGAGTAGCTGGCAGAAATATATATGAAGCAGATTGTGAGACAGCATGGTGTTCCAGTCAGCGTAGTATCCGATAGAGACACCCGATTCACCTCTCACTTTTGGCAAAGTTTGTACCAGAGTTTGGGTACCAAGTTGAGGTTCAGCATCGCCTATCACCCGCAGACGGATGGACAATCAGAGAGAAGTATTCAGACCTTGGAAGATATGTTACGGGCTTGTACATTTGATTTTGGCAGAACTTGGGAAGATCACCTTCATTTAGTAGAGTTCTCTTACAATAATAGTTATCAGACAAGTATACAGATGGCGCCTTTTGAAGCATTATATGGAAGGAAGTGCAGGTCCCCTCTGGCATGGGACGATATGGGAGAACGAAAATTGTTGGGACCAGAGATGATCACACGGACCGTAGAAACAGTCAAGTTGATCAGAGAACGGCTTCGAGTCGCGCAAGACAGACACCGTCACTGGGCAGATCAGCATCGAAGGCCTCTAGAGTTTGGTGTCGGTGACCAAGTGTTTCTGCGAATTTCGTCGACTCGGGGTGTCATTAGATTTGGAACCCGAAGAAAGCTTAGTCCGAGATTCGTTGGTCCATTTAAGATTCTCGCTCGGGTAGGTGATGTTGCTTATCGGCTTGCCCTTCCTCCCTCGCTATCTGGCATACATGATGTGTTTCATGTATCTCAGTTGTGTGGGTATGTTCCAGATCCGAGTCATGTCCTCGACCATTCGGAGTTAGTCGTTGGTACCGACCAAACTTACGAGGAACAACCCGTGTCTATTTTGGACCGACGAGAGAAGGTGCTCAAGAACCGGACTATTCGCCTTGTCCGCGTCGCTTGGGGCCATCACTCTCCGGAAGAGTCAACCTGGGAGCACGAGGACAAGATTAGATCTCGGTATCCGTACTTGTTCGACTCGGGAGGTATGTTTCTTCTCATGCCTTGATAAATTTTGAAATGTATGATTGATGACTGCTAGTGATGGATTGTTAGCATAGATTGTAATTGCACCTTGCTTGCCCGGATACCTCTATCTTTGTCTTGGCTGAAATTTCGAGGACAAAATTTTTCTGAGAAGGATAGAGATATCACTCCCCAATCCTGATATACGTATTCTTCATGGATTATGTATACGGCCTCTGTATTTAGTATGTGCATAAATTTTTGTTTGTTATTTATTATTTATTAATGGTTGCATGTAGCTTTTAAGCTTGCCATTAGTGGAATGGATAGAGATTAGGAATTAGGGTTTTCTTAACCCAACCCCTATTTAATATCTTCTTCTTCTCTCTCTCTCTTCTCATTCACTCTTCCATTTATTTTCCTCAACCACCACCACCCATAGGCAAGTACAACTTGCTCAAAGAGAGGAGATTTTTGTGCATTTTACATTCTTGATTTTTCCTTGATATTATTTGTCTATTTTGTTCTTCTCTTCATTCTCTACAAGTTTAGTTCTTGAAGATTCTGATTTTTATGGCTAGATTTGTGTAGATCTAAGTTCCTAAAACTAGGGTTTCATGGGTTATCATGATTTTGATCTATCAAACTTGGCTATTTTTGAAAACCAATGGTCCTATGTTGTAGGAAATTGGATTCTACACAGTTTTGACCTTTTGAAAGTTAGATTTTGACTTGTTTGGAGGAAGTTCTGGCCGAAGCAATAGTTGGATTTTACCATGGTTCGCCTACGCTAGCTCTGGCAGGGAAGATGAATAGTTTGCAGCCGTATGTGCATTTTTCAGCCGCATAAAGCTTTGCAGCCGCATGTGCTAAATCCCGCCGCATAAGCAATGGTGGCCGCATAAAGCTTTTATTCAGAGCGGTATAAGCCTGCCTTAAATCGCTGTCGCATGAACTTCATTTCTTGGCCGCATGGCTTGACTTAGCCGCATGCGCCCCACGTATTCTTCAGCCGCATAAGCCCGGTTCATTTCTGAGCCGCATAGGCCCGTCCTTTTCTTCAGTCGCATAATACTCCCTCACTCTAGTCGCATGGACTTGGTCCCTCCTTGGTCGCATGAGATCTCTCCTTGGCCGTATGAGATCTCTGCTCAGCCGCATGAGACTGGGTCATAGCTAGTCTGGCCGTATGACCTTACTGATTCTGAGCCGTATGTGCCTGTCCATTCAGAGCCGCATGCGCCCGTGTTATCCAGCCGTATGAGCTCGTTCTTCTGGCCGCATGGCGCATGGCAGTTGGCCGTATGAGCTTTAGCAGCCATAAGAGCCCATTTTCCGAGCCGCATAAAGTCATGCGGACTTTATTTCTTGGCCGTATGAGCCCCAGCCGTAGATTCCTATGTGTATTAGTCCTCATTTCTGATCTGACTACCTATGTGATAGCTGGATATCCCTATGCGTGTACTGAGGTACAATCTATGTGAGCACCGAGGTGCAATCCTAAGCGCTAAGTGTTCCTATGTGATACCTGCCAGTACATTCAAGAGCCCAGCATTTACATAACCAATGGTCGGTGGCAATGACGTGGTATGTGTTGTGTGTTGCATTACACCAAGAAGAAGGTACATACGTATGACTCCATGAGCCAGTACGGATTTCTTCTTGGGGTACTCGTACAATGTACGACATCTAGGGGAGCGAACATGTGCCTACGAGATGTGAGCTCCGAGGATAACCTAGGGATTAATTAGGCAACTAACTTAGTAGATACATTGGGTGGAAAGAATCCCGAGATCGTGCCATACTGGCCACCCCAGGTTCAGTCCTGGCGTGTCGGGTTGGCTGCCACGGATATGGTTTTATTCGCCTATAACGGAAGGCTATATCCGACCTCTACGAGCTATGTGTTATATGTGTTAGCGCGGTAGCCCTCCGGGGGACTGGTGCATATTCAATGTGTTATATGTCTTATGGTTTGGCTAGCCCTGCTGGGTTGACACGATCTGAGGATTCCTTTTTCAGTATATCGGAGATAACTCCGCCAAATATAGGAAGTCGTAGGATTGAATGGCCGCTTAGAAAATGACTTGACTGTGCTTGAGTCTTCCGTTAGTAGCCGAGGGACATGGACTGTCTTGGTGCATGGTCCAACCCATGTCCTTGTTTGGTTGTTGGGTTGGTCTATCGTGCTAGGACAGGCTGTGGACCGAGGTTACGACCGGAAGCTTATTATTATTAATATTACGTGTGCCTGGGTTTTATCTCACTCTTTTGTGCTCCCTTGTGGTACTTGCTATTCGGGGCTGACTCCGTTGGTTTTGTTTGGCCAGATCACGTAGCAGAGCCCGAGGATTCGAACTTTTTTCCTGCCGTCAATGGTGCATACTAGGAGCATGGCTGACGGGGGACTCGAGTGGGTTTTTTCTCCACCACTATAATATCTTTTCTTATGTCCTGGCATTTAGCCACCGGCACCTGTTTAGCCGGCAAATATAGATATTTTGTCCTCGCATAATTTTATAATTAAATCAGACTGCAGCTGAGTACAATTATGTAACTTTGACTTTCAGGGCTAGCTAACTTATAAAGCTAGACCTCCATGATCATTTTGATGAAGCGTCAGGGACGCCTTACTGTTTTATCTTATATGTTCATTAATTGATGTTTTTTTGCTTGAATGATTGAGACATAGATGTTCTGTGTGACCATAGGAGACTTGAATGTAGCATATACCCCTTGTCTCTCGACAGCCACGATCGCCGTATGACGTTTGTATACCTCATATGGAGTAGCTGGCCTAGTCCGTCTCCGTATTTCGGTACTGGAGTGTGACAAGGTTTTATTGGTGGCCCATGCAGGTCTCAATTTTTAGACTTATGGGGTGTAACCATTGTAGGAGTCTCAATCAAAACTTGTTCCCTTTGAATCTCTTGCCTCGATTTCTCTTGCCTCGCCTTGATTGATAACCTGAATTGCATCCTCGAATCCTCCTCGTCCTGATAATTATTATCATGTACCTTTCCATATAGGGGTGCTTCTTTCTCAGTAGCTGGTGAGGCTAACATGGAGGAGCAACCGGCAGAGCATGGCTCGACGGGGCAGCAGCCGGAAGGAGTACATTCTCCTGACCAGATCCGAGTGGAAGTGATATCAGAGCCAGTAGAACCGCAGGTTCTAGAAACTCCTGCACCCCTAGCGGTGCCCGCAGTGACGCCAGTACCTGATGCTGCAGCACTCCTGGAGGTCATCCGGGGATTCTTGGCTACTCAGCAGCGTCAGGTAACAGCCCATCAGCAACAACAGACCCGACAGCAGGAACAAAATGTGTTACTGAATCAGGGGTTACAATTGGCCCTTGAGAGAAGTGTCCGAAATGATTCGGGAGCATCGGGGAGGTTTTGTCGACTTAACCCGAGATATTTTGACGGCACGGAGGATGCCATCACGGCGGATGCATGGCTTCAGGATACTGAGGCCATATTGACCGCAGCGAAGGTTCCAGCAGAAGAGAAGGTCGACCAGGTTAGACTGATACTTCAGGATCTCGCCCGCGATTGGTGGGCATCAGAAGAGGTTGGGCTAAGGCATCCTGTTCCCTGGGATAGTTTCCGTACTAGATTCAAGGCCAAGTATTTTGGCGTGGTAGCACGGTATGAGCTACAGCAGAGGTTTATCAGTCTCAAGCAGGCTGGGAAGATGGTTGATGGATATGCAGTGGAGTTCTGCAGACTGAGTTGGTTTGCACCGACGATGGTAGCTACAGAGCCCGAGAAGGCGATGAGGTTCCAGCAGGGACTTCATTTGGAAATTCTACAGCTTGTAGAGGGGCACGACTATCAGACTTTTGATGCCGTTTTAACGGCAGCCCGGAGGCATGAACTCTCCCAACAGAGGTTGGTGACAAGACATGGGGGTCAGAAGAGGTCTCATTCCCAGAGCAGGAGCGGAGGAGCAGTGCAGCGAACATCGGCGCCAGCGCCCGGCATCCATATTCATGAGTCAGGAGCACCGCGGAGGATGGCGGTATCAGAGATAACAGCACCAGTTCGGCACCAGCAGTCGAGGAACCAGCAGCAGCGCCAGGGGACGTCCATTGGATGTACTTACTGTAGTAAGGGAGGGCACACTAGGGATGTGTGTCGTTCAGCTAATGGGTTATGCATGAGGTGTGGCAGTCCAGACCATAGGATTGCCAATTATCCTATGATGCAGAGACCGGGAGGTCCAGTTCAGCAGTTTCTGACATTGACAGCTCCAGGGGCAGCACCAAACAGAGGACCAGCACTGGCCGTAAGGCCGCTAGCCCAGCGTCTACCCACGCAGGCTCAGATGTTTCGCCAGGCACAGAACGAGGAAGGCCCGCATAGGCCGCAGCGACAGCATGGTCGAGGAAGGCAGCAGGAGGGAGCTCAGCAAGGCCAGGGCCAGGCCTTCACCTTATCACTGGAAGATGTTCTAGCTTCAGGCGACGTAGTTGCAGGTAATATTTCTGTTACCTCTTTTCCCCTAGCAGCATTGTTTAATTCGGGGGCTACCTACTCTTTTATATCTGCACGATTTGCGACACGTATTGGATTGGAGTTCGAGGTATTGCCAGAGAGGATGAATATACTCACTGGTAATGGGCTCGTAGGAGTTAGCAGAGTGTGCTTAGCGTGTCCAGTCGTAGTGAGTGGGTGATTATTGCCCGCATCTTTGATTGAGTTCCCCATGGGCAACTTTGATGTTGTCCTAGGCATGGACTGGTTAAGGGACAGTCATGCGACGATAGATTATCGGGGAGGTAGGGTAGTATTTAAGATACCCGGCGTTGAGGAGTTCGTCTTTGTCCGATCACTGAAGGATCGACCCAGGGCATTGTTGCAGAGGCATTGGCAGAGCGGGAGCAGATTCCAAGGGTGGTCAGAGAGTTTGCTGATGTATTTCCAGATGAGCTTCCAGGTTTACCACCCGTGAGAGATATGGAGTTTTGTATTGAGCTGAATCCTGGGACGGAACCTAAAGTCGGCAGGGTCTACAGGATATCGCAGTCAGAGTTGGACAAGTTGTACCAGCATGAAAAAGAGTTGAAGGCGAAGCAGTTTATCCGAGACAGTAAATCGCCCTGGGCAGCACCGGTGATTTTGGTACCCAAGAAGGATGGATCGACGCGAATGTGCATTGATTACCGGCAGTTGAATACAGTAACCGTGAAGAACAAGTATCCGTTTGTCACGACCCGCACCCGCTGTAAGGACACATATGCGTAACAACACCCAGCCCACACCGTAAAAACGGCATGGAACACTGTAGGTTTACTACTCTAACAATAGTTTATATAATATCAAAACCTGTCGAGAATGTGGTCAACTCCGAACGGAGGACAAGCAATGATAATATATGAGTGCTCAATCACAACTCTAAGATGATAAAGTAAATACTGAAAGATAAAGACAACACGACAATAAAATATAACCTGTCAAGTCCAAACACAAAGAATATACAAGTCTAAGTCCAAAGTCTCTAATACAAGCCAAAAATAATAACAATCCCAAGAGTGACTGGAGACAAGGTCCAGTACAAAAACCTACTCTATCTACAGGGTAGGCGGTATCTCGCCCTGCGCTACTGCACCCTGCGGATCTAGGGTATCTGTCTCTAAACCTACTACGTCCGGTGGGCCGTAGTAAGTACAATAATAGTCCTCATCTGCATCTGTAAATATTGTCAATATATCCGGTCAGGATGGAACGAGTACATATATCTCATAACAGATCTCAAGATAGAATAAAAGCCATAAGACTGTAAATAGAGCATATACAATAAAATCATGGAGTGTACATGTATGTATCATGGCATGGTAAGCTGTAGAGCTAGAACTAAAACAGGAAAAAGTAGAACTGATCATGGTATGTACACAAATCAGGGTAAGCCATATATCCAATGTGTGTGAGTAGTAGTTTCAGCTTGTGACCGGCTTGGGCACCTGTAAAGAACTGGCCTGGCTAGTCATAAGTACGGTATATGACTAACACTGTTCGGGAATGCGGGATGGATTTGATCACATGCATACGCTACTACTCCTCCACCCCCAACTGGTAGAATGGATCCAAACAGGACAAGTCACTGCACGGGATTCTATGAGAAGGGAGCAAGTCTTCTCTAGAATCAGTGACCATATATTGCGCAAGAGCTACAAGGAAGCTTGCACAATACATCCCAAGCTAACAAGGAGTAACATCTCTCATCGAGATCCAAGAATACCAATCCGTGAGAACCATGTGTCAGAAATAAGTATTTCTACACTAAGTACATGAATCATAACAGTTATCATAAATTGGGAAAAAGTTATCAGAGAATGTACTCGCCTGTGATATGATATAATATGTCAACTGGATCCAATGCCGCGCCTCGAGGACCTATAGATAACAAGACGTATCAATACTATGTTTAGGAAGTAAAGTCAAATCAAATTAAATCCTATTCTGTCATTCTAGGTCAAGACAAGTCTAGTTAGGTCAACCTTGGTCATAGGAGAACATTGGAAGTCAACCCATATCCGAGTCCATCTTGAACTCCGAAACCCATATCTTGGCCGTAGGCCAATATCTTAATTTACCCTTTCACTAAATTCGATTCACTCACAAACCCTCTCTAATTTGATTTCCTACATTCCCTTCTCCTTCTCCTTCTCTTATTTCCTTCCCTTCTCCTTATTTTTATTCTCCGTCTTATTCTTCTTCTTATTCTCCTTCTCCTTATTCTCCTTCTCCTTCTCCTTATTTTCCGTCTCCTTCTCCTTATTCTCCGTCTTATTCTTCTTCTCCTTATTCTTCTTCTTATTCTTCTTCTCCTTATTCTCCATCTCCTTCTCCTTATTCTCTTTCTCTTTCTCTTATTCTCCGTCTCCTTCTCCTTATTCTCCGTCTCCTTCTCCGTCTCCTTCTCCTTATTCTCCGTCTCCTTCTCCTTATTCTCCGTCTTCTTCTCCTTATTCTCCATCTCCTTCTCCTTATTCTCCGTCTTATTCTCCGTCTACTGCTGCTCCTACTGCTATTCCTGCTAACTGTTGCTGCTGCCAGTGCTATGGCTAATGCTGCTGCTGCTGCTGCTACTGCAGTAGCTGCTGCTGCTGCTCCTGCTTCCTACTGCTATTGCTGCTACTTCTTATTCTCTTCATTCCCTCCCTATATATATATATATATATATATATATATAGATGTGTATATATATATATAGATGTATATATATATATATATATATATATATATATATATATATATATATATATATATATATATATATATATATATATATACTCTATATATAGATGTATATATATAGAGTATATATATATATATATATATATATATATATATATATATATATATATATATATATATATATATATATATATATATATATATATATATATATATATACCTCCCTATATATATATATATATATATAAATATATATATATATATATATATATATATATATATATATATATATATATATATATATATATATATATATATATATATATATATTTATCTAAACATCTAGCTATCTATCTATATATATATATATAGACTCTCAAACACACAACACATCTATATATATATATATATATATATATATATATATATATATATATATATATATATATATATATATATATATATATATATATATATATATATACACACTCCTATCTATATTTATAAATACATACACACACACATATCTATATATATAAATACATACACACACACATGTAAATATATATAGACACACGCACACTAAAACACACACTCTCTCCTGACACCACCACCACCACTCTCCTCTACACACACACAATACATATATATATACATATATATATATATATATATATATATATATATATATATATATATATATATATATATATATATATATATATATATATATATATATATATATATTCCTCTCTAAAAAGGAAAACCCCAAATAAATCCTTAAACTAGGTCTTTAGGAAAACCTATAAAAGCTATGGTCATAATGTAGAGAATGGTCTCCTCTACATTTATTGTGAAGGAATAAATACAAGAGAGGAAATTAATGGGGGTTAATGAGCATACCTAGAATTGGTTTCCTTGAGGAAGAAGAAGCTTCAAAAGAAAAGAGTAAAATGAAGAGAGAGAGAGATTACTTAGAGATGAAGCAAAGGGGAGGGGGAGGTGGCCTATACATGACCGGCCAAGGGGGTTTAATGGGTTTGGGTGGAGACTCCTTAGGCCTCCACGCCCAATAGACTTAGTTTGGTTCGGTTTGAAATTGGTTTAACTCCAAATTAACTAATTAAGCCTCTAAATGACTAGTTAAGCCATAGAAGCGTGGTTTATGATTTCTAGCCTAGTTAGGATGGCATGTGGGCCAAGCCCAGCTAGTATGTGGGTCCCACTAGTGTCTAGACTACCCGGGTCTCCAACTTAAGTCCAAATTTGATAAAATTCAAACTAAATCAAACAATTCCCTAAAAATCCTATAAAATCAAATGAAATTTCCCAAAAATTATAAAACTTGGAAAATGACAAAAATACCCCTAATTCGAAAACTGGGGGTGACAAATCTACCCACCTTAAAAGAATTTCATCCTCGAAATTGAATGAGAACTAACACAGCAACATGAATTGAACAAGGAAGGAAAAGAAAGAATTTTACCTCAAGGCTCGAAGAGATATGGGAATCGCTCCCGCATGTCGTCCTCTCTCTCCCAGGTAGACTCAACTGGAGAGTGGTGCCTCCATGCAACGCGAACCAAGGGAATGACCTGGTTCCGGAGTACCTTCTCTCTTCGGTCCAAGATCTCAACCGACTTCTCTGAATAGCTGAGTGTCGGTCCCACTTCGATCTCGGAGTGGTCCAAGACATGACTGGGATCTGCCACGTACCGTCTCAGCTGCGACACGTGGAACACGTTGTGCACTCCCTCTAGTACGGGCAGTAACTCCAATCGGTAAGCCACTGCACCGACCCTGTCCAAGATACGAAAAGGTCCGATGTATTGTGGACTAAGCTTTCCGCCGCCACCAAAATGAATCGTGCCACGCGTCGGAGAAATCCGCAGAAATATAAGATCACCAACCTAGAACAAAAATACAAGACTTAAAGCTTGATATAAAACAATCACAATCAGACTCAAATACTAGAAAAATCTGAACTATACCTCAAACTCCAACGGCCTCCGGTGGCTATCGGCCTAATGCCGCTGCCTATCCTTCGCCACCCGAAGTCTATCTCTGATAACCATGACCTTCTCTGCAGCATCCACTACCATCTCAGGGCCAAGCAAAACCCTCTCGCCGACATCATCCCAAGACAAGGGAGTACGGCACCTCCGTCCGTATAGAGCCTCGAAAGGTGACATCTCTATACTGGCTTGGTAGCTGTTGTTGTAAGCAAACTCTACCAAGTGAAGGTGGTCCTTCCAAGATCCCCCAAAGTCTAGGACACAGATACGAAGCATATCCTCGAGGGTCTGAATCGTCCTTTCCGACTGCCCGTCTGTCTAGGGGTGGTATGCGGTACTGAACTTGAGCGATGTGCCTAAGCTAAGCTGTAAACTCCTCCAGAAGTGGGAAGTGAATCGACTGTCCTGATCCGAGACTATACTCACTGGAACCCCGTGCAATCGGACTATCTGCCGCATATACATCTTGGCCAGCCTCTCCGTAGACAAACCCACCTTGAAAGGCAAAAAGTGGGTCGATTTGGTCAATCGATCAACAATGACCCAAATCACATCCTTCCCTCCTGGAGAGCACGAAAGCCCAGATACAAAGTCCATAGTGATATGCTCCCACTTCCACTCAGAAATGGGTAGTGGCTGGAGCAATCCACCGGGTCTCTGCCTCCCGGCTTTCACCTGCTGACACACCAAGCATCTAGAAACAAACTGAGCCACCTCGTATTTCATGCCATACTACCAAATATGCTGTCTCAAGTCTCTATACATCTTGTTGGCTCCAGGATGCATAGAGTACTGAGAATGATGCGCCTCCTGAAGAACCTCCTCCCGAAGTCCTCCGCTCGGCACGCACAATCTGGTACCAAGCCTCAACGACCCATCTCCTGCTATAGAGAACTCATCCAACAGTCCTTCCCGGACCTGCTCCCTGATGACCCTCAGAGCCTCATCCTCAAACTGAGCTGCTCTGACTCTGTCCATCAGCTCTGACTGCACCTGGAGACCCCACATCTGCTCTTCAAACCCAGAAACTATCACCTCTATGCCCAAACTCTCCAGATCTACCAGAAGGTGACGATCCATCGTCAAACACATGGCCACGGGATACCTGCTCAAAGCATCCGCAACCACGTTGGCCTTCCCCGGATGGTACTGTAAGGATATATCAAAATCCTTCATCAGCTCTAACCATCGCCTCTGCCTCATATTCAGCTCCTTCTGGGTAAACACGTACTTTAAGCTCTTGTGATCTGTATAGATCTCAACTCGCTCTCCATACAGATAGTGTTTCCACAGCTTCAAAACAAAGATGACCGCTGCCAGCTCCAGATCGTGGGTAGGGTAGTTCCTCTCATGAGGACGTAACTGCCTAGATGTATAGGCAATCACCTTCCCGTGCTGCTGAAGTACACAATCCAAACCCCGTCCTGAAGCGTCACTATAGATCGTATAACCACCAGATCCAGATGGCAGCGTCAAGATAGGAGCTGTAGTCAACCTCGCCTTCAGCTCCTCGAAGGCGGCCTGGCACTCCTCGGACCAAACAAACTCCTCGTCCTTCCTGGTAAGTCGGGTCATCGGCTGGGCAATCCTGGAAAAGTCCTGCACGAACCTCCGATAATAACCTGCCAGATCCAGAAAACTTCAAACCTCTACTACTGAGCTCGGCATAGACCAGGACTCCACTGTAGAAATCTTCTTCGGATCCACTGAAATCCCCTCGCCAGAGACAACATGGCCTAGGAACTCCACGCGATCCAAGAAGAACTCGTACTTCGACAGCTTTCCATACAGCTGCTCCCTCCTGAGAGTGTCCAGCACAATCCTCAGGTGCTCATCGTGCTCCTTTGGCATCTTCGAATAGATGAGAATGTCATCGATGAAGACCACCATGAACTTGTCAAGGTACTGATGGAATACCTTGTTCATCAAGTTCATGAATACCGCCGGGGCGTTGGTCAACCCAAACGGCATGACGGTATACTCATACTGGCCATAACGGGTCCAAAATACAGTCTTCGGATTGTCATCCCGTTTTACCTTCAACTGATGGTACCCGGTACGTAAGTCGATCTTCGAGAACACCCTCGCGCCGCTCAACTGGTCGAACAAGTCATCAATCCTTGGCAAAGGATACTTGTTCTTGATGGTAAGGTTGTTGAGCGCCCTGTAATCAATGCACATACGTACCGTACCATCCTTCTTCGGGACGAAAAGAACTGGCGCGCCCCAAGGTGAAGAACTAGATCGAATAAAGCCCTTGTCCTCCAGCTCTTCGACCTGTTTCTTCAGCTCCGCTAACTCACTGTTGTTGATTCTATAGACGTGCTGGGAGATAGGCTCAGCGCCCGACACTAGGTCTATAGAAAACTCAATATCACGATCTGGCGACAACCCGGGCAACTCCTCAAAAAAGACATCCAAGAACTCAGCAATAAGTGGATGTGGCAACACCGGCCCCGCCAACAACGCTCCGCAGAATCCATCTCCTGGCTCCGTTGCACCTCTGGTGAACTCAAACTCCGACTCTTCCGGCAGCCTAAATAGAATTCTGCCTCCCTTACAATCTATGCTAGCATGGTGCATGCTCAACCAGTCCATACCGAGTACCACATTGTAACTCGGAAGTGGCATTACGAGCAAATACGCACTCAGCTCCCGGTCTCTCAAAGAAACTCTCTGCCCCTTGCAAATATTATTAACCAGGATGATGCCATTTCCAGTCATAATCTTACAAGTCCTACCAAGATACTCAGCAATGATATTGTACCTAAGAGCAAAAGAAACAGACACAAAACTGTGCGTAGCACCAGAATCAAACAAGACTAAGGTAGGAAAAGAATCGAGCAGAACAGAACCTGCGACAACATCTGCAATAGGCTCCATCTCCTCGGCTGAAAGAGCAAAGGCTCTACCCTGAACACCCTTCTGCTGGCGGTATTGGACAAACTGCTGCTGCTGGGTCGGAAGTAGACCCCGCTGCTGAACTACAGGTACACTAGCTGGTGCCCTCTGAACAGTTGCCCTCTGAGCTGCTCCAGCAACACGGGGGTTCTTGGGACACTCCCACATCTGATGCCCAGCGGCACCACAAAAGAGACACAAACCCAGCCTCCTCCTGCAGAACTCAAAGAGGTGACCGGGCTTCTTGCAGTAGTGGCACGATGGATCATCCTGCCCCTGACGCTGCTGAACCCTCTGGACAGATGCCCTGGCCTGTACCTACTACTGATGATACTGGAACGGCTGATGCTGAAGCTGAGGGCGCTTAGCAGCCCCCGCGCTGCTACTGGCCCCCGAAAATAACTTACGATCCCTCTTCGGCTTCAAGCCCCACTCTCTCTCCACCTTCCGAGCCTCCGCATAGACCTCTGCATATGTCGCATAGAAGGAAGGGATCAGGATCTTGATATCCCATGTCAATCCCTCCCGGAAGTGCTCTGCTCGGATCACTGGGTCGCTCACCATGTACTCGGTGTATCGGCTCAGCCGGCCAAACTCCGCCGCATACTCTTCCACAGTCATACTGCCTTGCTGCAGGTTTTGAAACTGCCGCACTAGGTCGATCTTGTCTGTGGAGAAAAAGAACTTCTCTCTGAACAGGGCCCGAAACTCAGCCCAAGTGTGGCCCTCTCTTGCAAGAGCCGGCTCGTTTCGGAACCATGTCCGGGCAACATCTAATAAATGCAAGCCAACCGCCTCGACCTTCAGGTCGTCTGCCAGGCGGGAGGCCCTCATTTGACGCTCGATATCCTCGAGCCAGTCATCAACATACACAATACCCTCGGTCCCTTTGAAATCCCTCGGACCCATCTTCTTGAAAGCCTGGATGTCTTCGATCTTCTGCTGCTGCACCTCCCGCTGTGGAGCCCCACGCTCTACCGTAGCCAGGGCCAACCTATGGACATCCTCCATGCCCTGGCGCATGACCTCAGTCTGTCTCATCTGTGCCTCGTGCTGGGCCCGCTGGAACTCCAGCACCTGCTGAAAGAACGCGAGCATCTGCCCCATGTCTGTGGGCAGTGGAGGCAACGGAAGAATAGCTCCCACCACCGGCGGAGGAGTCCCCTGTTGAGGAGGAGGAGGAGGAACGCCCCCGACAGCTCCCGTCGTAGCCCCCAGCACTGCAGGAAGAGCACCCGCAGTGACCCTAGGGACAGTCATCGAGAGCGCTGGAGGAGTACCCCCGAGAGCCCCTACTGAAGTCCCAACTGCAGGGGAAGTGACCGGAGCCTGTCCGCCAGAGGTAGCAGACCTCTCCGTCTTCCCGTGCTCCTCACCGGGAGAATGAGTCATAACCATCCTGGAGACAGATTAAAAAGAAGATATCAATATGGCACAAAAAAGATTATATCAAGGGAGGACAGCTAGAATATATTAAATCAATATCAAAGACGGTAAGCAAGATAAGCAAGGAAAGATCCTACTGTGATTGAGTACTCCTAGCCTACTACCTCCTATATGTAACATAGGCTCATAGTCAACACTCTAAGACGAGTGCTGCTACGACATCGCACTAATTGCGACTTCAGGACCTGCGTGGGCCACCACTAAAAACGTGTCACGACCCGCACCCGCTGTAAGGGCACGTGTGCGTAACAACGCCCAGCCCACACCGTAAAAACGGCGTGGAATGCTGTAGGTTTACTACTCTAACAATAGTTTATATAATATCAAAACCTGTCGAGAATGTGGTCAACTTCGAACGGAGGACAAGCAATGATAATATATGAGTGCTCAATCACAACTCTAAGATGATAAAGTAAATACTGAAAGATAAAGACAATACGATAATAAAATATAACCTGTCAAGTCCAAACACAAAGAATATACAAGTCTAAGTCCAAAGTCTCTAATACAAGCCAAAAATAATAATAATTCCAAGAGTGACTGGAGACAAGGTCCAGTACAAAAACCTACTCTATCTACAGGGTAGGCGGTATCTTGCCCTGCGGTACTGCATCCTGCGGATCTAGGGTATCTGTCTCTAAACCTACTACGTCCGGTGGGCCGTAGTAAGTGCAATAATAGTCCTCCTCTGCATCTGTAAACATTATCAACATATCCGGTCAGGATAGAACGAGTACATATATCTCATAATAGATCTCAAGATAGAATAAAAGCCATAAGACTGTAAATAGAGCATATACAATAAAATCATGGAGTGTACATGTATGTATCATGGCATGGTAAGCTGTAGAGCTAGAGCTAGAATAGAAAAAAGTAGAACTGATCATGGTATGTACACAAATCAGGGTAAACCATCTATCCAATGTGTGTGAGTAGTAGTTTCAGCTTGTGACCGACTTGGGCACCTATAAAGAACTGGCCTGGCTAGTCATAAGTACGGTATATGACTAACACTGTTCGGGAATGCGGGATGGATTTGATCACAGACATACGCTACTACTCCTCCACCCCCAACTGGTAGAATGGATCCAAACAGGACACGTCACTGCACGGGATTCTATGAGAAGGAAGCAAGTCTTCTCTAGAATCAGTGACCATATATTGCGCAAGAGCTACAAGGGAGCTTGCACAATACATCCCAAGCTAACAAGGAGTAATATCTCTCGTCGAGATCCAGGAATACAAATCCGTGAGAACCATGTGTCAGGAATAAGTATATCTACACTAAGTACATGAATCATAACAGTTATCATAAATTGAGAAAAAGTTATCAGAGAATGTACTCGCCTGTGAAATGATATAATATGTCAACTGGATCCAATGCAGCGCCTCGAGGACCTATAGATAACAAGACGTATCAATACTATATTTAGGAAGTAAAGTCAAATCAAATTAAATCCTATTCTATCATTCTAGGTCAAGACAAGTCTAGTTAGGTCAACCTTGGTCATAGGAGAACATTGGAAGTCAACCCATATTCGAGTCCATCTTGAACTCCGAAACCCATATCTTGGCCGTAGGCCAATATCTTAATTTACCCTTTCACTAAATTCGACTCACTCACAAACCCTCTCTAATTTGATTTCCTACATTTCCTTCTCCTTCTCCTTCTCTTATTTTCTTCCCTTCTCCTTATTCTTATTCTCCGTCTTATTCTTCTTCTTATTCTCCTTCTCCTTATTCTCCTTCTCCTTCTCCTTATTCTCCGTCTCCTTCTCCTTATTCTCCGTCTTATTCTTCTTCTTATTCTTCTTCTCCTTATTCTTCTTCTTATTCTTCTTCTCCTTATTCTCTGTCTCCTTCTCCTTATTCTCCGTCTCCTTCTCCTTATTCTCCATCTTATTCTTCTTCTCCTTATTCTCCTTCTCTTTCTCTTATTCTCCGTCTCCTTCTCCTTATTCTCCGTCTCCTTCTCCTTATTCTTCGTCTTCTTCTCCTTATTTTCCGTCTCCTTCTCCTTATTCTCCGTCTCCTTCTCCTTATTCTCCGTCTTCTTTTCCTTATTCTCCGTCTACTGCTGCTTCTACTGCTATTCCTGCTAACTGCTGCTGCTGCCAGTGCTATGGCTAATGCTGCTGCTGCTGCTACTGCAGTAGCTGCTGTTGCTGCTCCTGCTTCCTACTGCTATTGCTGCTACTTCTTATTCTCTTCATTCCCTCCCTCTATATATATATATCTATCTATATATTTATCTAAACATCTAACTATCTATCTATCTATCTATATATATATATATATATATATATATATAGACTCTCAAACACACAACACATCTACATATATATATATATATATATATATATATATATATATATATATATATATATATATATATATATATATATATATATATATATATATAGACACTCACACACACACACACTCCTATCTATATATATATATATAAATACATACACACACACACATATCTATATATATAAGTACATACACACACACATGTAAATATATATAGACACACACACACTAAAACACACACTCTCTCCTGACACCACCACCACCACTCTCCTCTACACACACACACAATACATATACACACACACACACACACACACACACACACACACACACACACACACACACACACATATATATATATATATATATATATATATATATATATATATAAAAAAAAAAAAAAAAAAAAAAAAAAAAAAAAAAAAAAAAATATATATATATATATATATATATATATATATATATATATATATATATATATATATATATATATATATATATATATATATATATATTCCTCTCTAAAGAGGAAAACCCCAAATAAATCCTTAAACTAGGTCTTTAGGAAAACCTATAAAAGCTATGGTCATAATATAGAGAATGGTCTCCTCTACATTTATTGTGAAGAAATAAATGCAAGAGAGGAAATTAATGGGGGTTAATGAGCATACCTAGAATTGGTTTCCTTGAGGAAGAAGAAGCTTCAAAAGAAAAGAGTGAAATGAAGAGAGAGAGAGAGAGATTACTAAGAGATGAAGCAAAGGGGAGGGGAAGGTGGCCTATACATGACCGGCCAAGGGGGTTTAATGGGTTTGGGTGGAGACCCCTTAGGCCTCCACACCCAATAGACTTAGTTTGGTTCGGTTTGAAATTGGTTTAACTCCAAATTGACTAATTAAGCCTCTAAATGACTAGTTAAGCCATGGGAGCGTGGTTTATGGTTTCTAGCCTAGTTAGAATGACATGTGGACCAAGCCCAGCTAGTATGTGGATCCCACTAGTGTCTAGACTACCCGGGTCACCAACTTAAGTCCAAATTTGATAAAATTCAAATTAAATCAAACAATTCCCTAAAAATCCTATAAAATCAAATGAAATTTCCCAAAAATTATAAACCTTAGAAAATGATGAAAATACCCCTAATTCGAAAGGGTGACACCGTTACCAAGGATTGATGACTTGTTTGATCAACTGAGTAAGGCTTGCATCTTCTCTAAGATTGATCTTCGATCTGGACATTATCAAGTGAGGGTCCGGGAGCAGGACATACCCAAGACAGCATTTAGATCACGGTATAGGCATTATGAGTTTCTGGTGATGCCATTTGGACTGACTAATGCCCCAGCAGTATTAATGGATTTGATGAACCGCATCTTTCTGCCCTATTTGGATAAGTTTGTAGTAGTATTTATAGATGATATCCTCGTCTATTCTAGTAGTGAGGAGGAACATGAAAAACATCTTCGGACAATGTTGCAGACCTTGAGGGAGCATCAACTTTATGCGAAGCTTAATAAATGTGAGTTTTGGTTGGACCATATTTCGTTTCTGGGAGACATTATTTCTGGAGCAGGAGTGTCAGTAGATCCGAAGAAGGTAGAGGCAGTAGAGAATTGGCCAGTTCCGAAGACAGTGGTAGAAGTGCATAGTTTCTTGGGATTGGCAGGTTACTACAGGAGGTTTGTGGCAGACTTCGCCAGGATTTCGGCACCCTTGACGCGTTTGACGCATAAGGATGTAGAGTTTGCTTGTTCAGCAAAGTGTCAGGCATCGTTTGTGTCACGCTCCGCTCCCGTAGGAGCGATCGTCCTCGCTAAGGCGTGATAACGCACGAGCCTAGATTGCTCTCATGCAAGGCGGGTTCCATAACGACCGATTCTAGCGGCTGCGACGGAGTCGTCGTACAAAAGTCCCATGCAGAGACATTGGACATGCAGCAAAAATTTAGAACAAAACACAAGTTATCTAAAGAAGCTCTTTTTATTAATATTGAAACAACGGTTACATTGGGGCGCAAGGCCAATATTACAACTCTCTCAAGCTCACTCAATCTCATATTACAAGTCACTCAGCTCTCTCTCAATTACAAGTCTTTAGCCAGCGGATGCTTCGAAAGGCGACGTCCATACATTATGTCCTGTATAAGTCTTTACTCCATGCGGCCGCACGCTTCGAATCGCCAAGGAACTCCGTGCCTCGACGCATCCAAGCGAGCTCCGTGCCACGAGCTTCTACCTGTGCCTGTACATAAAAACTATGTGGGTGTCAGTACTCAACTGTACTGGTGGAATGAGCTCCTCGCCCACCCATACAAACCCGACACGTTATTTTACTTTGTGCAACATAGTCCCTTTCTTATCAACTATCTTTCTAGTCTTGCCTTAGGATCAGTTTTATGACCGACGCCTTGCCTATTTTGTGTCTTTAGACCATCTCGTGCTAGCAACGACAATGTTAACTCATGTCTTGCCTCAAGACCCTTCTCGTGCCAACAACGTTAACCTATCGAGTCGTATTTGCCTTACGGCTTAAAATCAGAGATGCAACTACGCGATGAAGCTCTATTTTTTTTCGTGTGACCGTGCTACAAACTCTTGCTGAGGCCGTGCCTCGCAATTTAGTAAGACTTAAACATATCGCCGCCTCGTGGCCCTTGCCGCCTAGTGGCCCTTGCTACTCTGACCACCAACTGACCCAATCAAGACTTGTGAATGTTAGTGTCACTCAACCAACTTTGTCTTGCGGCGGTTTCCCGACTTAAACTCAAACAACTCAACCAACTTAAGCAACTTATATGCCGACAACTCAAGACTTGACGCCACATCTCGTGCCGAAGCACGACACCTATGTTGAAACCCAATCTTAGGCCCAAACTTTGTGTTCTAACTGTACACACCTTCAACTCAACTCAATCCAAAGGCATACATGCGGATAGCCGCTATTTGCCGACATCTATATGAACTTGGCCACTAGCATCACAAGCTATACCTTGACGTATAGTTTTGTTAATCGGGATCCTTTCGACGCAAGTAGCTAGTTCCGTCGCAAGTCCTCGCTTAACTTGTGCCAAAACCTTATGCACGACTATACCCTGTTCCCTTCTTGGCCGAGTCGGCCCCATGGCCCAGGGTTACCGCTCGAGGGTTCATCGCCCTTGTCGACAAGTTGTCAAATAACCATGCAAGACTCAATACAAACTGACGTCTCACACAGTCATTCCTCTACCAAAACCAAGACTTCTATCCTTGAGACCCCTCGACGACCCACGGTCGCGAGCATTTCCTTTCCTTGAGACCCTTCGATGACCCACGATCGCAAGCATTTCCTTCCTTGTTACCCTATTATTTGGTTCAACTCATGGATTCCTATTTGATAGTCCTTTCTCAAGACTCACTTTGAATCAATTGTGATCCTTGCCTTAAACATTAAGCCCGTGCATCGTGCCTTAAGCCAATCGTGCTCTACGTGACACTCCTGCCCAAGTCGACGGGCCTTGAGATCGTGGGACTACATAACTTGACAAGCCGCAAAGGTGCGGGACAGTGCTTGTAATGTCTTAGGTCGATCGGCATAACTTTGCCTAACTTAACTTCGTAACAACTTAACGAGCAAAGGCTGCGTCAAGCTTTGCCTTAACGGATCGTGCCGTGCATGCATCCAACTTGAACGACCAAGTCACTCGGGTGCCTAGACTTAGGTCACAAGCCGCTCAACGCAACTTAAATCATGGGCAAGCCAAGGCTATGCCAAGCCTTGGACGACAGGACCGTGCATGCTTTATGAAGCATTCATGCGGGCGACGCCTATGACTTAGGCTACGTTCATACTTCGCCTACTCAACCAACTTTTCTTCTCCCAAGCCACGGGACGAAGGATCGAGTGTCATTTTCAAAGCACGCCGTGCACCAACTCTAAGTCGACCGTTGGACCTTTCCATATTCTAACTCAATTCGACCTGTCAGGATTATTCCCTTTAGCTATGTGGATTTATCTCTTTTATTATTAAGCCTACTTGTGCAAGTTGAAAATATGCGATTTATTATGTGAAGGCTAAGATGAGGCAAGTTCACCGAAACTACCCCACCTGAGCGAGCGGTCGCCTCGACCGAGCGATGTCTTCCAGCAGCCGTTGCAAGGCTAAGGCCGAACGCCGTCGGCATTTCGATTCCTCCGATTGACTGAGCGGGATGGGGCACTACAGTTTGAAGAGTTGAAGAAAAGATTAATCTCAGCCCCGATCTTAACACTTCCAGTAGGATCGGGAGGGTTTACAGTATATTGTGACGCATCCGGGAAGGGACTTGGATGTGTATTGATGCAGCATGGTAAGGTGATAGCATATGCATCTCGACAACTTCGAGATCATGAGAAGAACTATCCGACCCACGACCTAGAATTAGCAGCAGTAGTGTTTTCACTTAAGTTATGGAGGCACTATTTATATGGGGATCGAGTGAAGATTTACACTGATCATAAGAGCTTAAAGTATGTGTTTACCTAGAGAGATCTAAACATGAGACAGAGAAGATGGTTGGAATTACTAAAGGACTTTGATGTAAATCTTCAGTATCATCCAGGTAAGGCGAATGTGGTAGCTGATGCCTTGAGCAGGAGAGGTGGTGCATTCATTCTAACCACGCAGAGACAGATTTTGGAAGATCTTAAGAAAATGGTAATTGAAGTGATCTTGCCGCAAGATACATGAGTTATGGCCAGTTTGCAGATTCAGTCCACTTTAGTAGAAAGAATTAGAACAACTCAGGCGGAGGATCCGCGCATCTAGAAGCTTCGATCGGAGTGTGAGTCCGGTCTCAGAAAGGAGTTAGTAATCCATGAGGATGGTACACTTAGGTTCGGAAACCATCTTTGTGTACCAAGAGGAGACCTTCGACAAGAAGTTATGTCAGAAGCTCATAGTTCTCCTTATTCCATTCATCCCAGAGGCACTAAGATGTATCAGGATATGAAGCAGCACTTTTGGTGGAATGGCATGAAGAGGGAGATAGCGAGGTTCGTATTCTGATGTCTAGTATGTCAGTAAGTGAAGGCAAAGCAGCAGAGACCAGCAGGATTGTTGCAGCCGCTTCCTATTTCGGAATGGAAGTGGGAGCACATCATGATGGACTTTGTGACCGGTTTACCTAGATCCCCGACCGGCCGAAACGCAGTTTGGGTAATTGTGGATCGGCTCACGAAGGTTGCACATTTTTTTCCTTTCAGGGTAGGGCAGACTACTGAGCAGCTGGCAGAAATGTATATGAAGTAGATTGTGAGGCAGTATGGTATTCCAGTCAGCGTAGTATCCGATAGAGACACCCGGTTCACCTCTCACTTTTGGCGGAGTTTGTACCAGAGTTTGGGTACCAAGTTGAGGTTCAGTACCGCCTATCACCCGCAGATGGATGGACAATCAGAGAGAACTATTCAGACCTTGGAAGATATGTTACGGGCTTGTACTTTGGATTTCGACGGAACTTGGGAAGATCACCTTCATTTAGTAGAGTTCTCTTACAATAATAGTTATCAGGCAAGTATACAGATGGCGCCTTTTGAAGCATTATATGGAAGGAAGTGCAGGTCCCCTTTGGCATGGGACGATGTGGGAGAACGGAAATTATTGGGTCCAGAGATGATCACACGGACCATAGAAACGGTCAAGTTGATCAGAGAACGGCTTTGAGTCGCGCAAGACAGACACCGTCACTGGGCAGATCAGCATCGAAGGCCTCTAGAGTTTGGTGTCGGTGACCAAGTATTTCTGTGGATTTTGTCGACTCGGGGTGTCATTAGATTTGGAACCCGTGGAAAGCTTAGTCCGAGATTCGTTGGTCCTTTTGAGATTCTCGCTCGGGTAGGCGATGTTGCTTATCGGCTTGCCCTTCCTCCCTCGCTATCTGGCATACATGATGTGTTTCATGTATCTCAGTTGCGTGGGTATGTCCCAGATCCGAGTCATGTCCTCGACCATTCAGAGTTAGTCGTTGGTACCGACCAAACTTACGAGGAACAACCCGTGTCTATTTTGGACCGGCGAGAGAATATGCTCAAGAACTGGACTATTCGCCTTGTTCGTGTCGCTTGGGGCCATCACTCTCCGGGAGAGTCAACCTGGGAGCACGAGGACGAGATTAGATCTCGGTATCCGCACTTGTTCGACTCGGAAGGTATGTTTCTTCTCATGTCTTGATAAATTTTGAAATGTATGATTGATGACTGCTAGTGATGGATTGTTAGCATAGATTATAATTGCACCTTGCTTGCCCGGATACCTCTATCTTTGTCTTGGCTGAAATTTTGAGGACAAAATTTTTCTAAGAAGGATAGAGATGTCACTTCCCAATCCTGATATACGTATTCTTCATGGATTCTGTATACGGCCTATGTATTTAGCATGTGCATAAATTTTTGTTTGTTATTTATTATTTATTAATGGTTGCATGTAGCTTTTAAGCTTGTCATTAGTGGAATGGATAGAGATTATGAATTAGGGTTTTCTTAACCCAACCCCTATTTAATATCCTCTTCTTCTCTCTCTCTCTCCTCATTCACTCTTCCATTTATTTCTCTCAACCACCACTACCCATAGGCAAGTACAACTTGCTCAAAGAGAGGAGATTTTTGTGCATTTTACATTCTTGATTTCTCCTTGATATTATTTGTCTATTTTGTTCTTCTCTTCATTCTCTATAAGTTTAGTTCTTGAAGATTCTAATTTTTATGGATAGATTTGTGTAGATCTAAGTTTCTAAAACTAGGGTTTCATGGGTTATCATGATTTTGATCTATCAAACTTGGCTATTTTCGAAAACCAATGGTCCTATGTTGTAGGAAATTAGATTCTACACAGTTTTGACCTTTGGAAAGTTAGATTTTAACTTGTTTGGAGGAAGTTCTGGCCGAAGCAATAGTTGGGTTTCACCATGGTTCGCCTACGCTGGCTCTGGCAGGGAAGATGAACAGTTTGCAGCCGCATGTGTATTTCTCAGCCGCATAAAGCTTTGCAGCCGCATGTGCATTTCTCAGCCGCATAAAGCTTTGCAGCCACATGTGCTAAATCCTGCCGCATAAGCAATGGTGGCCGCATAAAGCTTTTATTCAGAGCCGCATAAGCCTGCCTTAAATCGCTGCCGTATGAACTTTATTTCATGGCCGCATGGCTTGACTTAGCCGCATGCGCCCCACGTATTCTTCAGCCGCATAAGCCCGGTTCATTTTTGAGCCGCATAGGCCCGTCCTTTTCTTCAGCCGCATAAGACTCCCTCACTCTAGCCGCATGGACTTGGTCCCTCCTTGGCTGCATGAGATCTCTCCTTGGCCGCATGAGATCTCTGCTCAGCCGCATGAGTCTGGGTCATAGCTAGTCTGGCCGCATGACCTTACTGATTTTGGGTGGAAAGAATCCCGAGATCGTGCCATACTGGCCACCCCAGGTTCAGTCCTGGCGTGTCGGGTTGGCTGCCACGGATATGGTTTTATTCGCCTATAACGGAAGGCTATATCCGACCTCTACGAGCTATGTGTTATATGTGTTAGCGCGGTAGCCCTCCGGGGGACTGGTGCATATTCAATGTGTTATATGTCTTAAGGTTTGGCTAGCCCTGCTGGGTTGACACGATCTGAGGATTCCTTTTTTAGTATATCGGAGATAACTCTGCCAAATATAGGAAGCCGCAGGATTGAATGACCGCTTGGAAAACGACTTGACTGTACTTGAGTCTTCCGTTAGTAGCCGAGGGACATGGACTGTCTTGGTGCGTGGTCCAACCCATGTCCTTGTTTGGTTGTTGGGTTGGTCTATCGTGCTAGGACAGGCTGTTGTGAGACCCGTCTCACTGTATCGGTATTTTATACGGATACGTATTTATTTGAGCCGTATTTCGTATTTATCGATTTACGTGATATTTTAAAATTTTCCTAAGTGTAGGATTTTCATGACTTTGTTTAACTTGGATTTGGTTTTATTTGGTTTGGTTCCACTTTGACTTGGTTTGGTTTAGTTTGGTTCTTTATGAGAGAGGTGTATGGTTTAGATTGAGTGGAGAGGGATGAGTGGTGGAGATTGCTTGGGCTTGTTATATAAGCCACCTACCACTCTCTCTCCTCCATTATTTTTATTTCATCTTCATCTTCTTCCTCCAGCCCAAGGCAAGTACACCTTGCCGAATGTTGGACGATCTTAATTTCGTTTGTTCCATTCTCTTCCTTGTTATATTCTAAGCATCTTTAGAACATGGAGTTTTCCATTTTGATGGTTCGATTGTTGTAGATCTAGCTTTGAAGAAATTTTAGTTTTCATGGGTTTTGATCTATTTAATCTTGTTATTTTCGAGTTTTGATGGTTCTATGTTGTAGAGCATTTCATTCTGTCCCGTTTTGACCTATGGAAGTTCAGATTTGGACTCTGGATGATGGAGTTATGGAGCTTGAAAGCTTGGCTTCATGGTGTTCTTCTTCTCAAAAATTTGGAGAAGAAGAACTATGCTTGACTTGACCGCATGAACATTTCATGCGGCAAGTGTTCTTCCAGCCGCATGGACTTTCCCCACTCAGCCGCATATGCGCCCTTGCCTCACCTGGCCGCATGAACTTGTACTCCTTCTTAGTCGCATGAGCTCTTGAACTGACCTGGCCGCATGAGCTCCTAACTGAGCCGCATGCACCCCCTTCATATCCTGGCCGCATAGGCGTATAACCTGTCTGGCCGCATAAGGCCTTGCTCCCGAGCCGCATATGCATCAACACCCTTGGCCGCATGAGGCTGAGTCCATTATCAGCCGCATAGACCCGCTTCTCTATTGGCCGCATAGACTGAGTATCTTACCTGGCCGCATGAACATTCAAGCGGCAGGTCGCCCTTAGCCGCATGGGACTCGACTCGGTTCTGCCGCGTAGCCCTTGCTCTGCGAGCCGCATGAACCCAAGTCTGTTCCAGCCGCATGAGAACCTTTTCCCCGTGAGCCGCATGGCGTTGTATTCCTTGTAACCGCATAGCGCCTATCCTCCTGGCCGCATGGAATCCAGCAATCTCGAGCCGCATGAGTTTCTCCTTTCTGTCGCATACACCCTGACCTGTCCTGAGCCGCATGAATTCATCCCCTGAGCCGCATGGACTTCCCTTGCCTTGTTATATTATTATTATTATTACTCTATTATTATTAGTATGATGACTAGACACGTGATTTATTGAGTATTTTTATGCCCATTTTATATCCTTACGCCTTTTGTCCTGAATTTGATAAATCACGATTTGATTGACATGATTGAAATGACAATTGTACCTGGCATGGTGTGACCAAGAACTGACATGCTTGACAGTAACCCGCCGTGGTGCACTTCTGACATGATAACTTGACCTGATAACTTGACTTGCTATACATGACACGACAGTGACTCGTAGTGGTGCACTCCTGATTAATGACCTGACATGACCTGATGGTGGCCCGTCGTGGCACACTCTTGACCAGTAAACTTGACATGATAATGATATGATAGTGGCCCGTCGTGGCGCACTCCGGACAAGTAGACCTGACATGATATATCTTGATAAGCTGTTGCGACGGCTACCTGACATGACATGACCTGTATAAATAAATGGCCTGGACACCGTGGGTGATTGTGTTTGTACAAATGAATCCGTCTTGTCTTGCATCATGTCTAGGACATGAATCCCTGGTTTTCCACGGTCAGGGATTCATACTGTAAATGGCTAAGGCTAATAACTAGAATAATAAAGTAGTTCATGGAGAATTTCCCAGTTACCTGTTGCCCCTTTGGTCCCGGCCTTATATATATATATATATATATATATATATATACATGGGATTTGTTGCTATCCGTCGAGATGAGCGCACTTCCAGCCCGCCGTCGAGTGTAGTACCTTAGGACACATGTATCTTACTACAGTGTGTCTGCTATATCATGCTATCTTTTCCTTTTCTTTGCTGGGATCACTCAGGTAGTAACAAACGGGTAACCGGACTTGGAAATCTCTTTGCATCTTGTTAGTAACTAGGACTGTGATACCCCTAGTTAGTTAAAGTATCAAGCCGTACTTATTGCTTGGCCGTGATTGTTGGATGGAGTCCAGTCTGTCTAGTCTTGTCTTGATCTTGTATATGATTGTTACATGTCCTGATTTCTTATTTATCTTGCCGATAAATGGTGGGAGAAACCAAGTTCTGTTCAGACGAAGGGTTACAACCCCGGTCCTTATTTGGTTTACGGGTTGTAACCTGGTTATCTGAATAGTTCCATGGTTATCCCTTCGTATATCACCTTTCTAGTCTAAGTCTTGTCTAGATCCAGTTCCTAATTGTTCCAGGATAATAATTGCAATGATTGTCACTCTAATGTATTATACTCCAGATTGTCACTATAATGATTGTACTCTATTGTCACTCTAGCGTATTGTACTCTTCATTGTCACTTTTATCATTATACTCTCTCTTTTTCACTTTAATGATTGTCACCTTTAGCAATAAATGATCAGAGACCAAGTTCTGTTCAGGCGAAGGGTTACAATCTCGGTCCTTGTTTGGTTTAAGGGTTGTAACCTGGCTTCCAGAACAGTACCTCCGTCCTCTCTTCGTATATTGCCTGTCTCTATTTATTTAACATGTTCTCCAGTTTACTTTATGTCAAATGATGATTTACTTACTGTCTTCCTATGTTCGGGATAAGTGCATTGGTACCGCACAAATCTTGATCCTCCTTTACTTATTGCTTTCTCTCCTTGTTGATTGCCTATGATTGCTGGTTTTAAGTTCATAGTTCGGCCTCCTTTGTGGTACTTGCTATTTGGGGTCTGACCCCACTGGTTTTGCATGGCCAGGTTCTAATAGAAGAGCCCGAAGGATCTACCACACCATCTACTCGACGGTGACCAGCCGGAGCACCAGAGTGCCTCAGTGGGTTTCTTTTTCATTCTCCCACTGATATGAAAATTCTCCTCTTGTAACGTTTAGCCCCGAGCACGTGTTTAGCTCGTGTTTTGGTATTTTCCTTGATATTGTAGCCTACGGGCATAAACATGATATGTGTATTCTAGACTATAGCTAGTCCTTATCATGTACGACTAATACTCTAGCTAGTCCTCAATTCTGTGGTATTAGCTTCATGATCAGTCATGTATATATGGTTCGGGACGCCTTACTATTGTATGTATTAGGCCTGTCAATGGTAGACCGAAAATTCGTATCCGATCCGTATTCGAACCGAAAATATCCGAAATTTCGGATACGGATACGGATTCGGATATCATATCGGATATTTATCGGATATCGGATGCGGATACGGTAAGTGTCATATCCGAACCAATAATATCCGAACCAATAATATTTAAATTATTTAATAAATTTAAAATGATATTTACTACAAATTATGTTTTTCAGCCAAAACTTATTGAAAGTGTAGATACTTCAAACTATGTTTTTCGGCCACTTTAAGTGGTTTAGATCGGTACCATAGGGTTGAACTTAAATTTCCAGCAACATATATACTATAATATATTTGTCATATCATATCTAAAGAGTTAAAATATTTTGGTTGTCACCTTGCAAGCGGCTAAAAAACATAGTTTGAAGTATCTACCAGATCTAAACCAGCAAGGTGGCAACCAAAACGTTTTAACTCATTTTTTCTTTCCTTTATTTTAATATTTTTTAGTAATCTTATTGGTTCGGATATTATCCGATATCCGTTAAAATTATTGGTAACGGATATGGTAGCAAAAAATTATATCCGATCGGATATCGGATAGTTATCGGATATATCCGATAGTTAATGGTTAGGATATGGTAATGCCAATATCCGACCGATAAGCTACCATTGACAGGCCTAGTATGTATGATGATCGTACTCCTTGCTCTTGTATAATTGTCTGTGATTGAGATACCTAGAATTGTTAAACCTTAGGATTGACTGATGGCTTGTAGAGTAACCCCCATGTCTTGACAGCTTATACGTGATTTTAGAGTATTAACGTACTTTGGGATTGCGTAGCTGGCTATGTCTGCCCCCGCTCTCCAGTATTCTGGTTCTGGGGCGTGATAGCTGTGGACCGAGGTTACGACCGAAAGCTTATTATTATTGTTAATATTACGTGTGCCTGGGTTTTATCTCACTCTTTTGTGCTCCCTTGTGGTACTTGCTATTCGGGGCTGACCCCGCTGGTTTTGTTTGGCCAGATCACGTAGCAGAGCCTGAGGATCCGAACTTCTTCCCTGACGTCAATGGTGCATACTAGGAGCATGGCTGACGGGGGACTCGAGTGGGTTTCTTCTCCACCACTCTAATATCTTTTCTTATGTCCTAGCATTTAGCCATCGGCACCTGTTTAGCCGACAAATCTGGATATTTTGTCCTCGCATAATTTTGTAATTAAATCAGACTGCAGCTGAGTACAATTATGTAACTTTGACTTTCAGGGCTAGCTAACTTATAAAGCTAGACCCCTATGATCATTTTGATGAAGCGTCAGGGACGTCTTACTGCTTTATCTTATATGTTCATTAATTGATGTTTTCTTGCTTGAATGATTGAGACATAGATGTTTTGTGTGACCATAGGAGACTTGAATGTAGCATATACCCCCTTGTCTCTCGACAGCCACGATCGCCGTATGACGTTTGTATACCTCATATGGAGTAGCTGGCCTAGTCCGTCTCCGTATTTCGGTACTGGGGCGTGACAAGGTTTTATTGGTGGCCCATGCAGGTCTCGATTTTCAGACTTGTGGGGTGTAACCATTATAGGACTCTCAATCAAAACTTGTTCCCTTTGAATCTCTTGTCTCGATTTCTCTTGCCTCGCCTTGATTGATAACCTGAATTGCATTCTCGAATCCTCCTCGTCCTGATAATTAATATCATGTACCTTTCCATATAGGGGTGCTTCTTTCTCAGTAGCTGGTGAGGCCAACATGGAGGAGCAACCGGCAGAGCATGGCTCGACGGGGCAGCAACCGGAAGGAGTACATTCTCCTGACCAGATCCGAGTGGAAGTGATATCAGAGCCAGTAGAACCGCAGGTTCTAGAAACTCCTGCACCCCCAGCGGTGCCCGCAGTGACGCCAGTACCTGATGCTGCAGCACTCCTGGAGGTCATCCGGGGATTCTTGGCTACTCAGCAGCGACATGTGGCAGCCCATCAGCAACAGCAGACCCGACAGCAGGAATAGAATGTGTTACTGAATCAGGGGTTACAATTGGCCCTTGAGAGAAGTGTCCGGAATGATTCGGGAGCATCGGGAAGGTTTTGTCGACTTAACCCGAAATATTTTGACGACACGAAGGATGCCATCACGGCGGATGTATGGCTTCAGGATACTGAGGCCATATTGACCGCAGCGAAGGTTCCAGCAGAAGAGAAGGTCGACCAGGTTAGACTGATACTTCAAGATCTCGCCCGTGATTGGTGGGCATCAGAAGAGGTTGGACTAAGGCGTCCTGTTCCCTGGGATAGTTTCCGTACTAGATTCAAGGCCAAGTATTTTGGCGTGGTAGCACGGTATGAGCTACAACAGAGGTTTATCAGTCTCAAGCAGGCTGGAAAGACGGTGGATGGATATGCAACGGAGTTCTGTAGACTGAGTCGGTTTGCACCGACGATGGCAGCTACAGAGCCCGAGAAGGTGATGAGGTTCCAGCAGGGACTTCATTTGGAAATTCTACAGCTTGTAGAGGGGCACGACTATCAGACTTTTGATGCCGTTTTAACGGCAGCCCGGAGGCATGAACTCACCCAACAGAGGTTGGTGACAAGACATGGGGCCAGAAGAGGTCTCATTCCCAGAGCAGGGGCGGAGGAGCAGTGCAGCGAACATCGGCGCCAGCGCTCGGCATCCGTATTCATGAGTCAGGAGCACCGCGGAGGATGGCGGTATCAGAGATAACAGCACCAGTTCGGCACCAGCAGCCGAGGAACCAGTAGCAGCGCCAGGGGGTGAGGTGGTGATGGCTATGGTGGTGAGGTATGGGTGGCGGAGTGGTGGTGGTGCAGAATGGTGATGGTGGTGTTGGCTAATGGTGGTGGTGGTAGAGAATGGAGAAGGAATGAGAGGGCTGGTGGTGGCTGTGCTCGGCCAGGGTGGTGGCGCACGACCAGAAAGGAGGTGGAGGGAAGTCCGACCATAGGAGTGGGTTGCTGGCTGCTGCTGGTGGCGAAAGTTGGAGAGAGAGAGGTGAGAAAAAAATATAGGAAGAGAGAGAAAGAAAGAAATAAGAAAGAGAGAGAAGTAGAGAGGGAAAATAGAGATATTTAGAGAGAGAGAGAGAGAGATAGTGATGGGGGGTGTGCTGCTTGGGTACAAGGGGGTGTGTGAGGATGTGAGGTGAGAGATATTTGTGTGTGTGAGTGATGAGAGAGAGAGACAATATTATATATATATATATATATATATATATAAGAGAGAAATAGATATTTTTGAATAGAGAAGAGAGAGAAAACTATGTAGGGTGTTCGGGTAGTCACGAGAGGACAACATGGAGCTTGGATTCGGGTTCGATCGAGCCGGGTCGGGTCAAAATCGGACATGGTGCAATATTTGAATTAAAATAGGTTATGCTCTTGGGTAAATAAGTAGTATGTGGGGGCTCAAATAAATAGACACAAGTATCATGCGGGTAGTAGGCTTCGTGTGGGCCATGTCCATATTTTGGGTCGACTGGATTGGACCGATGTCGGGTCCCGAAATTAAATTAGAAGTCAGGTCACAAATTACGGTGGATAATTAATTGGCCTAAATTGACCCAAAGGTTGTACGAAGCAAATGAAGCACAAGATGGTGTATCTGAGTGGGACACGAAGGTCATGGGTGAAGAGCGTCTCGAGTAGATCAGGCATGACAAGTTGGTTTCAAGAAAATGACTAGTCTTGTGCTCCCAAATTAAAAGTTACGGCAACGTGCAAACGATGATCAAGATAAAAGTGGAAAATCAATTAATAATTATTTAATCGATCAAATGGTCTAAATTGACCCGAAGTTGCGCGATACAAAAAGAGCACAAGGAAACGAGTTTGGATGGGACATGATATATCAACGTGAAGGTAATATTGTCTACTCCACAATGATGAAGAGAGTTTCCAGAGATGAACATCCCTGACACTCCAAATATCAAAGGCACAAAAAAGTATATTAAATCAAATAATAATCAAATAATAATATCTATTGCAAATAAATGATTTATAAAATTAAAAAAATAAGCCCTAAATTCAGGGGGCTTACAGGTAGAGATCATAACTGGACAAAGAGGAGCATATTCTGGGATCTGCCATATTGGAGTACCAATCTGATCAGACATAATCTTGATGTCATGCATATTGAGAAGAATGTGTTTGATAACATAATTAATACTGTGATGGACGTAAAGAGAAAAATGAAAGACAATCCCAAGGCCAGGTTGGACTTAGAAGAAATATGCAAACGCCCTGCGTTGCATTTGATAGAGGAGAATGGAAAACAGTTCCTGCCGAAGTCAATTTTCTCACTGGACAAGGAGGATAAAGTGAGACTTTGTCGGTGGATCCAGGGCCTAAAATTTTCAGACAGATATGTGTCAAATCTGAGAAGATGTGTCGATCCGAAGGAAAACAAATTGACGGGTATGAAAAGCCACGATTGTCACGTATTCATAGAGTGATTAATTTCAATTGCATTTCAAAAATTCTTACCGTAGGCAGTTTGGGATCCATTGACGGAGCTTAGCATATTCTTCAGGGATCTTTGTTCTAAAAAATTGCTCGTTGATCGTCTAGAAAAGCAAGAGAAGGACATTGCGGTAATACTGTGCAAGCTAGAGAAGGTGTTTCCTCCTGGATTCTTCGACTCTACGGAGCATTTGCCGATTCATCTATCCTATGAGGCACGTGTTGGTGGATCCGTCGAATATCGATGGATGTACCCGTTCGAGAGACATTTGAATCACCTAAAAAGAAAGGTAAAAAAAAGGCACGGATCGAGGGTTCTATTTGTGAAGCCTATGTTCTCGAGGAGATCACAAACTTGTGTTCGATGTATTTCAAGCCTCATGTTGCAACTAATAGAACGAGAGCTTCCAGAAATGACGACGGAGATCATGAATGTAATGATACAATACTAAAGGTATTCAATGCCCCAGGAAAGCCATCGGGTAAAATAAAGAAGAGATATCTGAACGATGATGAGCTAAGGGCTGCTCAGGTGTATGTATTACTCAACTGCGACGATGATGAAGTAGAGAAGCTGGAGGGGTAAGTAATTAATACGTCTATATTATTTTAATAGTGTCGATTATTATACTATTACATTAATTGAACGATGTTGTTTTCAGCATATTTAATGATGATGTGAGGTCAGGTAGGCCACACATAACAGAAGAAGAACTAGAACAAGAAATGAGGCATTATTTTCTATCATGGTTGAGTGCATATGTAAGACTTGAGAACTCTGTAATTACCTTTCTGTATATGCACTTGAGAATGAGCTTAATTTATTTTTTCGTGGTATTTAGGTCGATCGTCCATACGCAAGACTTGAGAATGAGTCTATTAGAACGCTAGACAAGGGACCAATTTATGCTGCAAAAATATGGCCAAGCTACTGTGTTAATGGGTTTAGGTTCAAGTCAACAACTTGTCCGATCAGGGACAACTTTGTGGATCTCGATTCCACCAGAAACAATTGTTTGTGTATCAGATCTTCGAACTACAAAGATATTGATGCGGGCAACGATTTTTATGGCATCCTACGGGAGATTGTGGAGCTGACATATAGTTATGGAATAGAGCCTGCTAAGATTGTGTTATTCATGTGTGATTGGTTCGATCCGATTGAAGGTCAAGGGTGGAAAGTAGACAAGCACGGTCTTGTGGATATAAACTATCGACGTCGATATCAAGCCTATGAACTATTTGTCCTATCAAGTCAGGCTCAGCTCGTGTACTTCATAAGTTATCCTAAACGGGGAACAACAAGGTCGGACTGGTGGACAGTATGCAAGACCAAAGCTAGAAATACCTTTGAGGTTGACGATATAGCTTATCAGGAGGATGAACTACCTCTTGTAACAAATATTATAGAAGTGGACACGACGGAAGTTCCTCATTACACATCTAATTGTGTAGAAGAAATAGAATTATCTGAAGAGGAAGAAGCAGATGAAAGTGAAGATGTAGAGGAGGAAGAAGAAGAAGAAGAAGATGATGAGCTAAACGAACTAGATGAATTTTCAGAAGAGGATTAGATCTATACGTTTGTTTTATCATCATATTTGACACTTTAGTGACACTTTTATCATATAAATCTGTGAGACTTTAGTGACACTTTTATCTGTAACTATGAGATTTTTGAAAAATCTGTGATGTCTATCATATAAATATGTATATTTATTTTATTGTCATATGTTATTATCAGGTATGACTAGACCCGGACGACGCAGAGAATATTATGTTAGGCAGTCCCGTCTGCCTCGGGCTGGGGATGCAAATTTTGTACCCTCATCCTCATCTCCGAGTACGCCAGTGTACCGTTCTGTTCCCGGTGCATTACCGGGACATGGTAGTTCCAGCAGGTTGGCGACTCCTCCCTCGTCGTCCAGCATTCCTGATCCCGCGTCCAGCATTCCTCCCGCGTCCAGCATTCCTCCTGCCGATGGCTTCATGGGAAGAGCCGACGCCGAGCATATGGAGGACGGCGATCAGACTGATCCTGCCCAGCCAGGAGGTGAGAGCGACCCTCCATGCGCTCCCCCGGACGAGACACGTATGGAGATTTGGACGGACGGGCCTACGAAGTAAGTTAATTAGTTAATATATATTTCTCAAATGATTATATGTACATATATATTCATGAAATTTATTATTGTATAGATATCGGCCTCCTGTAGTACAGAGACAACTGGGGTTATTTCTGAGGCAGAACTATGGTGGGCCTTGGATTAACTACTCAGATGCTTCCGCAGATAGGAAGGCCTTTTGGTTGGCCCACTTCAAGGTAAAAAATTTATTTATTTTTAAATTTTAATAATCATTTGTGTATATTATATAACTTTTCTATTTTACTTCTTGTAGATAACCTATTTCTATCCACCATACCGGGCGGCGAAGATCGAGGTCCAATTTTTTATCGTCGCAGGCAAGCTCATCCGTGATGCGATCCACGACCAGAAGTCTCATGATCGCTCCGGAAAGCCGATCCATGGTTGGATCACGCCAGAGCAGTGGACTGCGATGAAGGCGAGATTCGTCGAGGCCAGGTACCAGGAGCGGTCTGACAAGGCCAAGGTGGCGCGGTCGAGCGCCAGTAAGTGGTATGGTGGCTCCATTCCGATGACGGAGCATTTTTGTCGTCTGGTACATTTTCTATGACGGACATCATTTTATATATAGTTGGGATAGAATGTTTAATACTAATAATAGATAATATATTTTAACAGGTAAAAAAGGGTGAGGACCCGAACATGGTGACCGTCTTCCTGGTCACCTATCGGAGGGCTGGGGAGTTCATTGACGAGAGGGCGACGCAGGCATATGTACGTTCTATTCTTTATATTAATTTACAATAATTTAGAAAACAGGAAAATAGATATCAATATAGACTTTAGCAAACACTTACACGTTAGCAAACATTGTTCTAGGTCGAGTTTTGTCGGCTACAAGAGGAGGCGGCTGCTGCTGCTAGTGCGTCAGCATAGGGAGGGGCTGGTACTTCCTCCCAGCCGCCTACAGCTCTATTGTCGGACGACCTCTGGATGACCGCCGTTGGTGGTCTTCAGAAGGGTACGTACTACGGTACGGGATCCAACGGTTCCTATTTGGCTTCAGAGTCATCCCGGGCCCCCTCTGTCAGTGCGCAGTCTCCAGCTTCGCAGGCGTCATCACGAGCTCAGGATATTCGTTGTCAGATCGACGAGCTGCATCGCGAGTTGCAGCAGGAGATTTCTGATCACCTTACCGCAGAGCGACGATCCGACCCTCTGATGATCACCGGACGATTTGATACGGTCGAGCGCAGTATACAGGAGCTGATGAGTCTGCAGCAGGCTACAGCTGCCAGCTTGCACACGCTCACCGAGTCTACGCAGCGCACAGAGCATAGACAGGTCGAGCTGGAGGGATCGCAGAGGACCATGTCTGCCTCACTCACTCAGGTACAAACTTTGATTGAGGAGAGTACTCAGAGGATGGTGAGTACCCTTGCTGCGCATGGTGAGCGACTGTGAGAGCTGGAGCAGATACGTCCTTCCGGTCCATCGACGGCGCCGACTCCAGATATTGCACTGCCTCCTACTGTCCCTACGATGCAGCTCACACAGGAGCAGTATGAGTACATGCTATCCCAGATGTGCGGCAGGGGTCCTCAGTGATCCAGTAGATTTTTTTATCATCTTTATATGTATTGGCCCTATGGGCCCATTGACCGTTCTTTACACTGATTTTTATTATTATTTGACTCTGTTGGACATGTATGTTTGTTGGACATGTATGTTTGTGATATTTAATTTGTTGGTATTTTCATTGAGTACATGTATGATATTTAGTTGTAGACTGTTATGATGGGAGACTGATATTCATCTATTAGTTGTAGACTGTTATGATGGGAGACTGTTAATTATATATGATGATATCTGCGACGGGGATGACAAATATACCTACGCTGGGTTATAAGCGATGATCTGATATACAAAGGAGGTGCTGCCCAAATTTTAAAAAAATATAATGTGTATTTTTGTGATGATGTGTGTCTGTGTTTACAGTGTATGTGAAATGCAGTGTTCGGAACCATCGATAGTTTCGATTACTGTTGTATGTTTTATCTTGGACAGAAAGAGCAACTGTTCAGGATGTACTTCTGAGAGCTTCATTTTCACATCCTTCACTCTCTCGGGACGTCGTACAGAATCCTGAGAAGGTGAAGGACGTGAAGAGGAAGCTCTGAGAAGTGCACCCTGAACTGTTGCTCTTTCTATCCAAGATAAAACATAGAACAGTAAGCGAAACTGTCGATGGTTCGAACACTGCACTTCACACACACTGTAAACACAGACACACAGCATAACAAAAATACACATTATATTTTTTTAAATTTTTTTTCCAGTATTCTGCGACGGATCTGCGACGTATAGCGACGTATGGGGACGTCGCTAATACGTCGCTAATTAGCGGCGTTACGTCGCTGTACGTCGCTACTTTGCTGACGTGGCAGTATGCCATGTCATCACATAAGTAGTCGCTAAGTAGTCGCACTACGTCACTAATTTTGCGACGTAATGTTTTCGTCGCTCTCCATCGCTAATTTTGCGACGACCCAGCGACATGGGAGCGACGTCGCAAACAGCGACGTAGGGCGACGAATTTGTCATCTGCGACTAGCTTTTTCGCAACCTTCATTTTCTGTCGCTAAAGACGTCGCTAATTACCTTTAGCGACATATTTTCCGTAATTAGCGACGTATCTGGACGTCGCTAATCCGGCTTATTTTAGTAGTGCGAGCTCAAACGAGCTTTTATCGAGCCGAGCTTCGAGCAGCTCGCGAACGGCTTGGCTCATTTGCAGCCCTAGGGAGATGTCATCACCCAAATATTTTGAGAGCCAAATAGCATAATTAAAGTAATATTGAGAGTATATACTATAGTAGTAACTAGTGGTACCTAAAATGCTAGTCTAATAGGAAAATTTTCTTATAGTAGAATATTAAGTAGGATAGAAACTCAATTTTAGAAATCGACATTGAAGATAGTCTTATATTTAAACCAATATTGGAGGCTTAATTAATTACCAATTTGTAACCATTTGCTGAGTACCTAAAATGCTAGTTACATTTGTAATCATTAATGTAATGATGATTACAAGATAATTGGAATGAATAGTTCAATATATATATTCAGTCCAAGAGCAAAACAAGGAAGAGAGGAGCAGTTTGTGACTCCCCATTTGTAGGGGGGATTGAGCACACGGAAACTCTGCCACCAAACGGTTCCTCTCAACAATTTATGGATCATCACTACCATACATTCATTCTCCCCCTTCTTTTCCTGATATAGAAACCAACCATCTTCCTCTCTGAACAAACCTACCTCAGCTTCCCTCACCAAACCGTGAACTCGAACCCGCAGAAGTACTTCTTCTTCTTGGAGGGGTAGATTCTTCTTCTCTCTTGGTCTGCATTGTAGAGGCGTAAGCAATGGAGAGCTACTTGAACGAGAATTTCGGCGGGGTGAAGGCGAAGAACTCCACCGACGAGTCCCTCCAGCGATGGAGGAGCGTCTGCAGCGTCGTCAAGAACCCGAAGCGGAGGTTCCGGTTCACCGCCAACCTGCTGAAGAGGTCGGAGGCGCAGGCCATGAAGAAATCCAATCAGGTCTCCACTTCTTTTTGCATTATATTCACCAACGCTGCGCGTTCCTATACGTTTCCTGATGGGATTATTTTGTACAAGGTACTAGATTTTTGACCTAATTAGAGGAGGATATTTTTAGTGACGAACATTCGGCATTAAAAAGTCTTATTTTGTCACTGAAAATCTACTTTCGTCACTAAAATGTGTCACTAAAAAAATTCGAATAGCCAAAATATAAAACGGACAAATCTGGTACCCAAATTCTAATTAGATCCGAACATGTTCTTGATGCAACTAAACAACCATACTGGCGAAACAATCTAAAATGTGTGAATATGATCGAGTACTCGCCAAAATATATACAATTTATTTTGTTATGCACATCAATTGAGGAAAAACTGCAAGAACAAAGCTCAAGGAATTATATTAAGTTTTGGTTCTATCAAGTTTTAACTACGTAGCAATATATTGTTACAGGAGAAATTGCGGGTTGCTGTATTAGTATCGAAAGCTGCACTACAATTTATTCATGGTAATGTTGAGATTTATATGTTCTTTTCCCAAATAAGAAATAAAGCATATTTTAATTACTTTGTTAAATTAATTTTTTTTTTTAAATTTTTTTTTCAGGTATCATAAATAGCGTATACGTCGTGCCGGAAGAAGTGAAGGCGGCCGGCTACCAAATCTGCGCCGACGAGCTGGGCTCGATCGTCGAGGGCCACGACGTCAAGAAGCTGAAGCTGCACGGCGGCATCGGCGGCGTGGCGGACAAGCTCAACACGTCGACGGAGAACGGACTCGACGGGGACGAGGAGGCGATGAGGGTCAGGCGGGAGGTGTACGGAGCCAACAAGTTCACGGAGAGCGAGCCCCGCAGCTTCTGGGTGTTCGTCTGGGAGGCACTCCAGGACATGACCCTCATGATCCTCGGCGTGTGCGCGTCCGTGTCCCTGGCGGTCGGCGTCGCCACGGAAGGGTGGCCGAAGGGGGCGCACGACGGCCTCGGGATCGCGGCGAGCATCCTCCTGGTCGTCCTCGTCACCGCGACGAGCGACTACCGGCAGTCCCTGCAGTTCAAGGACCTGGACAAGGAGAAGAAGAAGATCTCGGTGCAGGCCACCCGGAACGGGTTCCGGCAGAAGATCTCGATATACGAGCTCCTCCCCGGCGACGTCGTGCACCTGGCGATCGGGGACCAGGTCCCCGCGGACGGGCTGTTCGTCGCCGGGTTCTCGCTGCTGATCAACGAGTCCAGCCTCACCGGGGAGAGCGAGCCGGTCGTCGTCAGCGCGGAGAACCCGTTCCTGCTGTCGGGGACCAAGGTGCAGGACGGCTCGTGCAGGATGCTGATAACGACCGTCGGCATGAGGACGCAGTGGGGCAAGCTGATGGCCACGCTCAGCGAGGGAGGGGACGACGAGACCCCACTGCAGGTGAAGCTCAACGGCGTCGCGACCATCATCGGCAAGATCGGCCTGTTCTTCGCGGTCGTCACGTTCGCGGTGCTGGTGGGGTCGCTCGTCAAGCACAAGCTCCTGGAGGGCCTCGTCCTCGCCTGGTCCGGCGACGACGCGCTGGAGCTGCTGGAGTACTTCGCGATCGCGGTCACGATCGTCGTCGTCGCGGTCCCGGAGGGGCTCCCCCTGGCCGTGACGCTGAGCCTCGCGTTCGCCATGAAGAAGATGATGAACGACAAGGCGCTGGTGCGCAACCTGGCGGCCTGCGAGACCATGGGCTCGGCCACCACCATCTGCAGCGACAAGACCGGGACGCTGACGACCAACCGCATGACCGTCGTGAAGGCCTGCGTGTGCCGGAGCGTCATGGAGTTGGAAAACCCGAAGGACGCCGCCGCCATCTGCTCGGAAATCCCAGACAATGTAGTCCAAATTCTCCAGCAGTCGATATTCAACAACACCGGAGGGGAGGTGGTGACCAACCAGGACGGGAAGACCGAAATCCTCGGGACCCCGACCGAGGCTGCGCTGCTGGAGTTCGGGCTGTCGCTGGGCCGGAACTTCCGGACGGTCCGGCAGGCGGCGAGGCTCGTCAAGGTGGAGCCCTTCAACTCCGCGAAGAAGAGGATGGGAGTGGTGATAGAGCTGCCGGAAGGAGGACACCGCGCCCATTCGAAGGGCGCTTCGGAGATAGTCCTTGCCTCTTGCACCAAGTACCTGGGCCCCGAAGGCGAGGTCGTCCCCCTAGGCGAGTCGGGGACGGCCTATCTCCGGGACACGATCGAGAGCTTCGCCGGGGAAGCTCTGCGCACGCTGTGCCTCGCCTATATGGAGCTGGAGGACGGGTTCCGGCCCGAGGAGCAAATCCCTCTCGACGGCTACACCTGCATTGGAATAGTGGGGATCAAGGACCCCGTGCGTCCGGGCGTGAAGCAGTCCGTCGCGACTTGTCGGTCGGCCGGGATTACGGTCAGGATGGTCACCGGCGACAACATAACGACGGCGAAGGCCATCGCTCGGGAGTGCGGCATACTGACCGACGACGGCGTTGCTATAGAAGGTCCAGATTTCAGGGAGAAGTTGGAAGAACTGCTTGAACTGATTCCGAAGCTACAGGTTCGAAACCTTCGATTACATGGTTGGCTAAATTATCTTAATGGTATCTCAACTATAAATATCACATATTTCTTTTGAAGCACATTTTCGTCAATTTTTTCGTACTTTAAAATCGACGAAAGGTGGTTCAAAAGATCAATATGTAAAATTGGTGCCAAAATCGTGCATCGAAAAGTTATGGTGCAAAAAACGTCCGAACGTTATAGTTGGAGTGTCATTAGGAGGCTGTTTGGTTGCAAACAAGTGGCTTGAAAGTGGACTAAAATTGGAAAGTGGCTGAAACTTATGAGAGTTCAGACGTTTGACTCAGAAGTTGAAAGTGTGAAGAAATAGCTGATGTGATGGTGGGCAGTTTCTGTCCCCCCTTCGCGAACTCAGTTTTACCATTCTTTTTCGCGTTGAAATTGGACGGAAAGAGAGAAACACACAAGTTTAAAAACAATTGAGAAAGAGAAAGAAAGTGATTATTTGGTTGCACACTCTAAAACTATTTTTTTTTCACTTTCAACAACTATCCAAATAATCGGAGTAATTTTTTTTTTTTCCATTTTCAACAAAACTCTTTTTTTTTTCTCAACTTTCATATTTTTCAATTCTACCGACCAAACAACTTTTGAAAAGTAACAATTTATGCTTATGTATCGCATACGCAAATTCTTTTTGTACACTTTCGTGCAACCAAACAGCCCCTACGATGACGAATTGATCGTTATCGAAATTAAGTGATTGCTGTAGGTAATGGCAAGATCGTCGCCTATGGATAAACATACGTTGGTGAAGCACTTGCGGACGACATTCAACGAAGTCGTCGCGGTGACCGGCGACGGTACGAACGACGCTCCGGCACTCCACGAGGCGGACATCGGGCTCGCGATGGGCATCGCAGGAACAGAGGTGCCTGTTAACAACTCTGCAGGCTCCCTCTGTAGTGCAGTTGATATCACAACCGTTATATTTTCTTAATTTCCTCTCTTTATAATGTTCTGGTGCAGGTGGCGAAGGAGAGTGCTGACGTTATAATCCTCGACGACAATTTCTCGACGATCGTGACCGTCGCGAAATGGGGGCGCTCCGTTTACATCAACATCCAGAAATTCGTCCAGTTCCAGCTGACCGTTAACGTCGTCGCGCTGATTGTCAACTTCACCTCTGCATGCTTTACGGGTGAGCTATCAGAAAATTGCATATACATCATTATATACATCATTCAAACTTTGTTGAAATTATTATGAGAGCATAAAATTTTGAAAAATCACACAGAAAGACACAAAATACCATTTTCAAGAACGTTTTAAAACTTTGCGTCAAGACGCCATTTTAAAAGACGTTTCTATACTAACTATTTATTAATCGGCAGCCTCGTGACTCTCCGTTAACTTTTCCGCTCTCTATTTAATGTGGAAAAAAGAAGAAGTCATCTTAAAGAATATTTTTGTGCATTTTCAAATTTGGATATGTATCAACGAATTTCAATTCTATTAAGGGATATTAGGAAGAGGGAGTGAGTTAAAGATGGAAAACATCCTTTTAAACAGACATTTTTGTCACAAAACATAAAAACTTCAAAAAATTACATATAAAGCATTACACTTGGTTGGAATTGCAATGAGAGTAATAAAATTTCAAAAATTACCATCACAGACACAAACCGTCATTTTAAAAGTTGTTTTTGTGTTTTGCACCAAAATATCACAAAAAACGCCCTTTTAAAGGATGTTTTTTGGATTTCATTTTTTTTTTCTTGAAAAGATGAATCCTTACCGCATGGGCGGTTGGGTGAGTGAGGGAAATAAATGAGATATGAGGATATAATAGGGACGGTGGGAGATGGGATAAACGTAACAAAACAAAATGTTATCGAAACGTCCTTTTTAATGACGTTTTGGGTTTATGTTTGCAATTTTTCTTAAATACAATGCTCTATATGTAATTTTCTGTAAAAACTTTTCTCTCTCATGATAATTTACAGTACTTCTTTTGCTCTGAGAGCAATTTCAACCAACTTCAATGCTATATATGAAATTTTCTGTATATATATCGATACGGTCGACATCATGGTTAGCAAAGTTTTCACTCTCATGATCTTCTCGATACCAGGAAGTGCTCCGCTCACCGCCGTTCAGTTGCTCTGGGTGAACATGATAATGGACACGCTGGGGGCGCTCGCGCTGGCGACGGAGCCGCCCAACGACGACCTGATGAAGAGGTCCCCCGTCGGCAGGACGGGGAACTTCATCAGCAACGTCATGTGGAGGAACATAATGGGGCAGTCCGTCTACCAGTTCCTCGTGCTGTGGTACCTCCAGACCGGAGGGAAATCGCTCTTCGGGCTGGAGGGACCCGACTCCGATCGCGCGCTCAACACGCTCATCTTCAACACGTTCGTCTTCTGCCAGGTAGCTTTCGTGTCGTCTTTGTCTATGTTGCACGGATACAGACATTTCCAGAGGTACAATATGCTTTCGCCTATTATAATATTGCTCAATTACGGACATGGATAGGTGTCCTGACACGATACGGATACGGATACCACTGGCCCGTGTCTGTGCAAGCGTTAACAATAGTATACGTAGCAAATGTGGTCCTCTATACATATATATCAGCTACCTAGTTTAATCCTTATTAGTACATTTCTTTTCAATCAGATGATTTTAATTATAGATAAGAAGTGCTTTGTTTCTTTTAGCCTATCTAAAAGAGGTAAAGTGTACCTCATCTTGGTTAGAAACCTATCTTGATTTTTTGTAGGATAATAAATGTATTGATTTTAGTACAAGTTAATTGAATAACGGATCTTAAGCGAGCGAATCTCATGATAATCTAAGGTCGTGTTTGGTTCGTAGAATCAGGACATTGGAAAAGAAAAGTATTTCATTTCCTGTGTTTGGATGCTAAAGAAAATGAGTAGGAAAGAAAAGGAGAAATGGTTCCCCCACCCACACAAGGACTCAATTTTTTTTTTCACTTTCCCTCCCAAATTTCTTGGCTTTTTCAAACGCTGAAATTTTTTTTTGATTAAGTTGCAATTTTCCGAAAGAAAGAAAGAGCAAATAATCGATTTCCTTTCCTTTTCTTTCCGCGAACCAAACGAGGCATAAGTTTTTTTTTTTTCCGAGGATGGTATTTTTTTTTATTCTAGCCCGAAGGCCTACAACTAAGCTCGAAGGCCTACAATCTCTTAGGGTCTGCTTGGTTACTGTGTTTTTACCGGTTTTGGGGTGTTTTTGAACCGACCGTTTATGAAAACCCCTGCTTGTTAACTTTTTTGAGGCACCAGTTTTGGTCGGTTCAAAAACCTCCCAAAACCGGTGTAATATATTTTTGGGTGGTTTTATAAACACCGTAAATCGGTGGATTTTGAGCGGCTCTATTTTTTTTATTCCATTTATATCCTCACAAAAATATATATAATTATAACTGTTGATACCCTTCCCTATTTAATATCTTTGTGTAAAAAATTTTCAGAACCGCTCGTTAGTGAATTACCAAGCATGGATTGGATTGGTTTAAAAGCCGCTACTTAAAAATCATCCAAAACCGGACCCCTCATAACCGCTACCCTTAAAATTGCGAAGCAAGCCCTTGCCGAAGGCTACATCTCGATCCGAAGGTCACATCCCAGCCCGAAATCGTAACGCACTGCACCCACACCCCGCACCTCATCTATATGTTATATATAATAACTTGAAGTCAGCAGAGAACATGTAAAATTCAATCTTGGATGACAATGTTGATCATGATAAAGAGGTTCTTGTGCAGTTGTTCAACGAGGTCAGTTCAAGAGAGATGGAGAAGAAGAACGTCCTCAAGGGTATCCTGGAGAACTACGTGTTCGTGGCCGTCCTCTCCGGCACCGTCATCTTCCAGGTCATAATCGTGCAGTTCCTCTGCGATTTCGCCAACACGACGCCGCTCACCTTCGCTCAGTGGATGGCCACAGTCTTCATCGGATTCCTGGGCATGCCCATTGCTGCAGTTGTCAAGGTCATCCGTGTCTGATCGAAAGGCCTCGGAATTTTTGTTCTCGGGAGGTACTAGTGCCAGTAGAAAGCCTGTTAGGACTATATAGTTGTGACAACAGTGAGATATATACTTGCTTGTCATATATTTTTTGGTGTAATGATGTTGTACTACTTTTGTGATTTTGATTTACTATTAGCAAACCCTTAAAACCCTTTTTTTTTTGTTCAGCAGTTCTGCATGTACTTGTGTAGTTACTGAGGATTTTTTTTTTTTGAAATGTCTCGTTCTTTGGACATGTAGTTAACAAGACACAAAGACTCCAAAGTACAGTGGACACGTCAGTATCCTGTTGTGTCATACTTGTGTATGCGCAACATTTGGGCGTTTCCATATTTTCTGACATAAATCATAAGGTAAGATGTTCAATACAAGTAAAGTAGCAGATATTACAAGTTATGTACTGCTCAAAGTATATGAATAACTTCGGAAGATTAGGATAACAGAGTATGACTCAGGTATTACAAGTTAATGCTACCTTTTAGCTTCGTGATAAGCACAGTAAACTTTCAAGAAAACCATTAACCAATAGTCATGTTGGTCATTTCTATCATAGTTTGCAGTATCGGCCGATACCAATCCGATATAGCTGATACCGATACAATTTGGTATATCCCGATATCGACATAGAGGGTCTCTTTTTTAGTTAATTCAGTGAAGAAAATTGAACGAAAAAAGACCAATGAACAAAGTTGTAAAAGCATATAAAGGTTATAAAAGCATGTAAAAGAAGAAAACTTAATATATCGTAGGTAAACCAATCGACAAATATGACTACTATTTCATTCAACTCCAAAATTACTAATAATGATGTTGTACTACTTTGTGATTTTGATTTACTATTAGCAAGCTCTTAAACTTGGATTTTTGTTCAGTATTTCTGCATGTACTTTGTGCAGTTTTCAGGAAAAAAAATTGAAATATCCCATTCGGGAAATATTGTGAACATGGATGTGTGTATCCATGTCACATGTGTCCTAACATGACACAAAGACTCCAAAATACAGTGGACACGCAAAGTAATGTCGTAGCCGTGCCAAGGTATCAATATCCTCTTGTGTCATATTCGTGTATGCGTAACATTTGGGCAATTTTATATTTTCTTTCCAGATAAAGGATAGGATGAATGAGATGCGAGCCAAATTTATTGACATAAACAAAATATTCAATACAAGTAGCAGATATTACAAGATAACTCCTGCTAAAAGTATATGAATAACTTCCTAAGATTAGGATAACAGATAGTATGACTCTAGATGCGGATTCTACCATTACAAAGCACGATATACCTTCAAGAGAATCATTACCCATGACGCAAATGATACCCTTTTACCTTCATGATAAGCATGGTAACTTTTAAGAAAACCATTAACCATTAGTCATCTTGGGCATTTCTATCATAGTTTGCAGTATCTGTCGATACCGGTTCGATATGACTGGTATCGATATATATGGTTTGACATGTCCCAATTTGATACCGACTGATACCAATATTAATCGATATCGATACTTGGGGCATCTTTTACAGTCAATTCAGCAAAAGAAAATTGAATGAAAAAAGATCAATCAACAAAGGTGTGGAAAGCATGGCAAAGTTGTAAAAACATGTAATTAAAAAGGTAAACCAATTGACAAAGATGACTATTATTTCATTCAATTCCAAAATTACTAATAACCGACATAGAAAATACTTAAAATTATGACTAAATGTACAAAATTCTAAAATTTTAATAATTTATCAATAATTTTTTGTTTGTCGATACCAAAAAAATCTATCACTCCGATCCGAAACAGCCGATATTCCCGATATCATCGATCCCGATACTTATATGTAGGATTTGATACCGATTCCGACACCGATACTACGAACCTTGATTTCTATATGATTTACGGTTATTTTCGCTGGCGGAACCAATTTGGGACTGAGGTGAACTTCAGCCCACCCAATTCTATTTTTTTCATGTGAGTTAGTCCACACTCCACTCCCAAACCCACTTCAGCTCGAATTTCTGGTTGCTCTTTGTTATTATCTTATTGTGTGATTAACCATTATAACAAAAACTAGGTGCGCCCTCTTGGGCTGTGGAAGCCCCAAATTCATGGGCTAAAGGTAATGGGTTGTGGCCCTTGTGGGGAAGGACTAACCCTCTAGGACAGGCCTAAAGATACCCATGCTGATCAAGCATATCAACCATCAGCTTCAGGTTCCTTTTAAGGTATTCATAATCAACAAAGTATGAAACACAACCATGCATATACCCGAAATAGTACAGGGTAAACACCATTAATCTCTGTCGGCGACGACGATGACGAAGATATACTTCTCAGTCAGTACACCCTCGATATCTAATGGTTGGACAAGATCTTATGAAGTCAGGATATGTGTACTACGTCGAGAACTTTGAATGGGTTGTTGTCAGTACCAGAATCAACATCAAAGAAAACTTGTACACTTTACAGTACTTTACAGTGAGTACTCATCACCTAAAAGGAATGATTTAGTCTAGTTATCCCTCCCCATTGGCGGTGGGTGAGAATGATGGAGATAGGAAGGCCACTAGCTATAGCTACTAAGCAAAAGGCAAAAAAAAAAGTGAGCCAAATATGGTTTGTTTTTTTCTTTTTTGAGATGTTCAGCAATACGCACGACACTTTGTGCACGTTGTATTGCATGTCTGTTGGGCCACTGTCCTCCAACTCCCACCAAATAAATGGATGGACTAATACGTTCCCGTGGCTCGATCCACTGTTCTTCTGTCACCCAACCAGGGTCTTATAACTCTCCTCGGCAACCACAAGAGTCACTCGAGTTCGGTGTGAGCCAAATATGGTCACTTCTTACAATTAGGACGCGGGGGCATCTCCAGCCAGGTTGAAAGAGACATCATTTTTGTTTGGAAGAGAAGTTACAATGTAGGCTCCAATGCTTACTTAAGCCACACACACATATAATCATTGAAACCTTGATCTCTTGGAAATAAAGCAATGTGTAGAATTTTAGAGGTTAATTTGCCGATGCTATCTAGTCTTCTTCAAGTATGTAAGCTTCCGAGAATAATTAAGGGTTATTTAGTAATAGGGTTTCATATAACATTTATTAATTGGATTTGGGTATCCATAATGTCTCATATTCACGGTTGACGTCCAAATTCTGTTATCAATTTGGAGACCTATGGAGACCCAAGCCCTATTGTTGGACATTATCGCGATTCAAATCCTAATATCAAATATTATATGGGACCCTATTACTAAATAATCCAATAATTAAGCTGTGGAAAGCTTGTGAACTTCTTTGCATATCGTGTTAGAGCCTCTGTTCTTATTTTATCTTCCATCCCATTTTATTAGGAAATTACTAGAGGCAACACATAAACTGATATGACTCATCACATGTTTTTAAAAATATAGCCATTTTTTAACACCCAAATTATTCTTCAACAAAATATTAAGGACTATCACAATTTGATGTGTTATGATATATTGCTAGGATGCTTGGTTTTGCTAATATCCGGACAGTACTAACTACCGAAAACTCTATGTCTTAGGATTGTCGGTCCTCTTTTAGCTAGTATTGTCAGGATTTCGACATTCATTCGTCGTCCTCAACCATTCTGTCACGATTTCTAAAACTTCCAATCCTATAATGGATTTCAAAACCACCCATAATTTATGGTATTCGAAAAGAATTACTTGTCATCTTCTATTAGGGTTGCAAGAGGAAAAAGAAGAGTAAGTTGTATGAGAGGAAAAGGAATAAAAATAGAAAATAAAAGTTTGGGTGTTTGAAACGGTACGATGTCTCCTAACGCTTTTACAATTTAAGAGTGACGTCTCATCATGTGATATCCCATATCCCTTTCGGCGGTGTCCTTAGTAATTTTCTTATATTATTGGAGTAATCTACTTTTGCAATCATAACTTCTTTCGTGTCAATGCAAAAATAACATGCCATCAAGAAAATAACTTACTTGTGTCGGTACATTAAGAAAATAAAATTATGTCGGCACAGATAGGAGAGCATGTGTTAAATATGCACAAAGAATCAAGAAAAAGCGATCGATAAAGTTAACGTCGATAAATGGGAGGTTAACATGTATTTGTTAGCCACAAAGAATCAAGAAAAAGAGAGAAAGGCGATGCATGCATTCGTGGACCATATAATAATTAACTTCCGGTAGCAAATGTCAACAATATAAATGATTATCGAAAAAGCTAATGGTACCCTTTTAGAACAATATTGGAGAAAAAACTTAAAAGCAACTAAAAACTCTCGAGGAAAAAAAAAATACTAGGAACGCGTAATCAAGTCATGATGACCCAATTTGATGAACGTGCGAACTTAATTAAACTCGGATAAGAAATTAATACTTTATAATGTCCACGGATTTTCAATCTAGATCATAAAGATTACTCTTAATTTATATGGGAATCTATAAAAAAATTTAAATGTAATAAATTAAGGATAGTTTTGGTAATGCACCTTAAAAATTCGTAGACATCGTAAAAGCGTCATTGACAATTATAAAATGTAATAAAATTAAGGATAGTTTAGGTAATGCACCTTAAATTTTATTTTATTTTTATTTTTTTGAGGTGTCATTTTCTTTTGGGCGGCGAGCAACGCCAATGGGAAATTCGAACCGTGTCCATCCCCACGTGACCCCCAGGTGTACCCAACAGGCTACACCATCACTAATATATATATATATATATATATATATATATATATATATATATATATATATATATATATATATATAAAAGAACAATGCTCTCGCTAGGGTTTTCGCCTGGAGACTCCTCCCCTGGGGTGACGAGATCTGCGGTGGATGTCCCCCAGGGAATAGGAGATGAATCGATTCGTGACGAAGGAGGAGGATGGACCACGGTAGAGAGGAGGCGCCGTCAGGGGACGCAGGGGAGGAAAGACAAGTCTGCGGGAAGCCAGGGGTGGATTAATAATCAAAACCCTAACAGATACATTGGGACGAGACAGGCTATTCCGATGAGAAGAAATGCTTTTCCGGCTAATCGGGAAGGGGGAGGACAGGCCCGACCGGCTCCTATAGGGGGAGTCAGAGGAAGGCTGCCTCCGGGCACGGCGGCGGAGGGAGATAGGAGAAGGACACAGGTGGCACCGGGATGGGAGGGAAATCGGAGAGAAAATCGACGTGAGACGGTGCTGACTCCGATGCCGAAACCGATCTCATGGGCTGAGCTGTGCAAGCCTGGTGTAATTGAGGAGGAGGTAGAACTCCAATATGTGGAACCGACGGTGATAGATGGGAGGAAGGTGGTTGAAATAACGGCAGATGATATTGAAGAGACTGCGGAGTTCTGGAAAAACACCTTGATACTATATGTGATGGGAAACAGACCGTACTATGGTCAATTAAAAGCGTATGCGTTGAGGACGTGGAGACCTAAAGGTGAGATGGAAATTTTCTCCCGAGAGAACGGATTCTATTTTATCAAATTTGCCTTAGCTGAAGACCTGGATCATATACTGGAGGGGGGTCCATGGACATTTGACGGCAGGTTAGTGGTCCTCAGACGATGGCGTCCAGAGTCATGCTTTGAGAAGGATCGACTCACGAGTGTACCTATTTGGATTAGGTTCCCATGGCTTTCCCCGCAATTATGGAGCACTCCGGCAATCATGAAGATGGCAAGCATGGTTGGAATTCCATTGCGAACCGATCTACTCACTGCACGGAGAAAAAGGTTGTCGTATGCTCGAGTATTCATAGAGATTGAGGTGGCGAGCGAGTTACCTAGGCAAATAGAACTTATGCTTCCTAATGGAGAGTTAGTCTGGCAGCCCATTGAGTATGAATGGGTGCCGCCATCATGTACAACCTGCCAGTGTTTCGGACACGTTAAATCTCAGTGCCATGATAAAGAGAGCAATGTTGAAAAGGGGCCAGACAATATCTCGCGACAACCAACTGAGGGGAGAGTAGAGGATGAACAAGTGCTGAACCAATTGATTCCGAGGGACGACGTGGAGATGATGGACGTCCAAGGTCCATTGGACAGGGATATGTCAGCGGGAGAAGGCCAGCAGGGGATGTCCTTACTTGGGAAGCAGAAAGTTCCTATAGTAGAGGACAGATCGAGAGATAATAGGCAAATAGTGGTTAGTAGAACTCACCAGGGCAGCTGCAGCAGGGATAAATATGATGTTAGTAGCAGGGACAAGCAGGATGCGGTGAATGCTAGGGGAGAGAAAAATATGCAGTGTCTACCAAGAAACGGCGAGGACAGCATAGGAGATAGGGTGATGAAGACAGGGCGCATGTACGGCGATGAAGACGGAGCCTGGATGGACCAAAGTGATCAAGAAGGGTTCCAACAGGGTCAAGATCCTCAAAGTGTAATGCTCACTATGGAAAATCCGGATTGGCAGGATATAATACAGAGAGCTCGTATTATGCAGCAAGGGGAAGCAAACAATAGTGTGAATGCAGCTTCAGGTCAGACTCTCTCCAACCGTCCAGGGGAGAGTCAGAGCGATTTTGAGGACGACACCACAAATAGATCTTAATGACGATCCTAGCTTGGAACGTTCGAGGCGCGAATTCGATTGGGAGATGGAAAGAGATTCAGCAGGTCATATGGAGCAATAAGTGCTCTATTGTTGCCATTCTGGAAAGCAAGATTCGGAAAGTGGATAGAATAAATTTGAGGACCCCTAGCAACTGGATTTCAGTTCATAATCTGGAGCTGGGCGCTGCGGCGAGGATTTGGGTCATGTGGGATAGCAGGAGATGGACTGGACAAGTCCAACTCCGATCGGAACAGATGATGGTGATAAACTTCACCAATGCAGGGGGTTTAGAAGTCGTTGTTGGCGCAGCATATGGCCACAATGATCGTAGATTGCGAGGAACGCTGTGGAGGGATATTATCAACCTGGCCAACGAAGTTGGGAACCAGAAACCACTTGTTATATGTGGGGACTTTAATGCGATGATGGCACGGACGGAAAAGAGAGGAGGTAGACCTGTCCCGCAAAACATTCTCGAGGATTTCCAAAGATGCTTGCTGAGCTCAGGGTTGGCATATTTGGAGAGGTCAGGGCACACATGGACATGGAATAACAGCTCTACCAGCAATCGGGTTGTTTGCCAGTTGGACAGAGCTTTGGGGAATACCAAATGGATTGAGATGTTTCCTACTAGTCGGGCGGAGGGATTGCACAGGGGGACTAGCGACCACTCGCCCATACTCATTCGATTGCAGCGTCATCAACTCCAGGGTAGGCGGCCATTCTGCTACTCAAATGCTTGGGTACATCTGCAGGGATATTCGAAGGTGGTTGACAATTGTTTGAGTAACTCATTGATGGGGAATCCACAGTTCCAACTCATCAGCAAACTGAAGAAGGTGAAGGCCCAGCTTCGATGTTGGAACAGAACTCGTCCTCAATGCGGGAGTAAGGAGAAGAGTAATCAACTTCGTGAAGTCCAGGACCGATTGCAGGATGATCCCCTTAACCAGGAGCTGGCAAATCAGGAGGCTGAGCTCCAGGAGGATGTTCGCAGGCTCCGATTCATAGAGGAGGTACATCTGAAGCAGCGTGCGAAATGCGATTGGTTGAAAGAGGGGGATCGATGCACTAAGTTTTTTCACTCCACTATTAAAGCTCGTCAATCTAAAAATACTATGGTCTCCTTGCTGGATGTAAATGGGGAAGAGATTACTCAAGTCAGTAGGATTAGAGAGGAGGCAGTCTCTTATTTCCAGAACTTGTATAACCCTATTATCACAGAAGAAGCTTGTTCAGATACTATGTGCAAACGCAAGGTTACAGAGGAAGGTAATCGAAGGCTTCGCAGAAGAGTGCGGATGGAGGAAATTGAAGAAGTTGTCAAGAGAGCTGATCCTGATAAATCTCCCGGACCAGATGGGTTCAATGCAGCCTTCTTTAAGCGGCATTGGGCGCAATTGAAGGATGACCTTCTCCGGGTCGTTGATGATTTCTTCTCAACAGGTCGATTGATACGGGAAATAAATCATACTTTCCTCGTACTTATTCCTAAGAAGGAGGGGGCCCAGGAAATGGGGGATTTTCGACCAATTGCGTGTTGCAATTTTATATATAAAATTATTACTCATGTTATGTGTAACAGGATGCAGGAGATTATGCAGGGGCTCATATCAGAGAATCAGGCGGCTTTTATCAAAGGCCGATCCATAGCAGATAATTGCCTCCTTGCACATGAGCTGATTCGGGACTTCAATAAAGCCGGGGGCAAGAGAGGATGCATCAAATTGGATCTGCGAAAGGCATATGACACAGTGGACAGAAAGTTCTTATGCAAGTTGTTGCGGTGTATGGGATTTGATGACTGGTGGGTGGACAGAATAGAAGAGTGCATTTCCACGCCGTCCTTCTCTGTGCTCATCAACGGACAACCTCATGGATATTTTGGAAGCAGCAGGGGTATCCGCCAAGGTGACCCATTATCCCCGTATCTGTTTACTGTTGTGATGGAGTTTTTTACTTGCTTGCTTGATGTAGAGATTCACAAGAAGAATATTAGCCCACTATTTCGGCGGATTGATCCGATTGTCTCGCACCTCATTTATGCGGACGACCTATTGGTGTTCCTCGAACCAAGTGAGCAGGGAGTCCAATCTTTGATGCGGATTTTGGAGAAGTTCAGGAGGGGAACGGGTTTAGCCCTGAATAAAGATAAGTCTGTTGTTTTCTTTAATCGAGACTGTCCGAGGAAAGATCAGTTGCTGGGGATTCTAGACATGCAACAAGGTCAACTACCTGTTCGATACCTTGGATTGCCGTTGTCTATTAATTATGCTAGTATTAATGAATGCATGGGATTAGTCAATTATGTGCAGAGCCGTTTGGAAGGGTGGCAATCCCAATTGCTCTCTTTTGGGGGAAGAGTAGAGCTCGTGCGGTCGGTGATTGGGGCCATCACGGCTTATTGGCTTCAAGCTATTATGCTTCCAATAGGTACCATAAAAAATATCGAAAGGATGTGTGCAAATTTTGTATGGAAGGGAGGAGTTCACGCCATTGCTTGGGATGAATTGTGTATGTCTCAAGATGAAGGGGGCATGGGGGTTCGGTCTCTCTTGACATTACGAGAAGTGGCTTGTCTTAAGTTGGCATGGAAATACCTGGTCGGAAAGTCGTTATGGGCGCAATGGATGCGTGCGAGATACACTAAAATGGATAACTTCTGGGTTATGAAAAGGAATAATAATTTCTCGGTTACCTTCAAGACAATACTTGCACAACGAGAGGCGTTACGGGCAAGCATTAGCAGAGAGATTAACAATGGAAGAACTACTAGTTTATGGATGGATCCATGGCTCAATAAGCAGAGTTTTATAGATCGATACGGCTGGCCTACATTTGAATTGATAGGCCGAAATGTTATGGTCAGTGAATGTATTGTCAACGGGGAGTGGCGGATACAAGAGCGGCATATAGCTCAATGGCTTAGCACGGAAATTAGCCAAGTACCGATAGGGAGCGGTCAACAGGAGGACCGGTGGCTATGGGATGGTTCTAATACTGGAGAGTTTGTGCAGGCGGAAACTTATGATCGGATCCGGATGGTGTTCCCGAAGGTGACATGGTCGGCGGTTGTATGGGATAACGGAGTAGCTATGAAGATGAAGATATGTATATTCAAGGCAATGAAGGATAGATTGCTTACCAAGGAGAGACTTAGCAGATTTGGCATGCAGCTTCCGGACCTGACCTGTGTACTATGTGATGGAGGAGATGAGACCAGACAACATTTGTTTTTCATGTGTCCATTCTCAAACCGACTGTGGCAACATTACAGAGGAGATATGGGTATGGCCAGACAGCAGAATGAAGACTTGATGAGTGTGCTAGAAGAGATTAATAAATTAAAAGATCGATCGGTGCAGGCGTATCGGAGGATGAGATTGAGATTGCTCTCTGTCGTGTGGCACGTGTGGCGGGAGCGCAACAGTAGAATCTTTGATGGTAAACGAAATACTTTCACAGGAATGCTTAATAATATAAACCATGATGTAAAGTGCTTGGAAGATTAGTAGTAGGAGTCTGAAGTATGGAGTAGTAGCTGACCCTGTGAGCAGCTAGTTGGAACGATCTTGTAATTGGTTGTAACCCAGTATTTGCTTTTATAAAGTACCTATTCTTCAAAATATATATATATATATATATATATATATATATATATATATATATATATATATATATATATATATATATATACTAGTCATAACCCGTGCCCATAGGGCATGGTTCATTTAAGGTATTCCTCCTCAAAATCTTGGACCCCCAATTTTAAACGAACAATAATAATTATGAGGCCCCCATCAAAATATTAAATTCCAACCACTGCTGGATGTGAATTTTCTTTGGATTTCCCATAAAATTCCATTCTCAATAATGCTCATCCACAACCATTATGAGTGCAAACCCCACTCTTTGGATTCCCCATAAAACCCCACTCTAATTAATGCTCATTTTTCATAAAACTCCACTCTCAATAATGCTCATCCACAACCATTATGAGTGCAAACCCCACTCTTTGGATTCCCCATAAAACCCCACAACCGTTGATTCACCAAGATTAAATCCCAACCACTCTTTATCTTGGCACAATCAGCCCTAGGATTCAAAAACCTTTGTGTTTTGTATAATATATATATATATATATATGCAAATGACCTCTAGCCTAGTGGTTAAGAGAGATGCATGCGGCCCAAGTGGTCGGGAGTTCGAGCCTCAGTGGATACTTTTGGCGAACTCGCCTCCACTGAGGCTCGAACTCCCGACCACTTGGGCCGCATGCATCTCTCTTAACCACTAGGCTAGAGGTCATTTGCATATATATATATATATATATATATATATATATATATATATATATATATATATATATATACATACCAAAAAAAAAAAAAAAAAAAAATATATATATATATATATATATATATATATATATATATATATATATATATATATATATATATATATATATATATATATATATATAAAATATATACCAAATATATATATATATATATATATATATATATATATATATATATATATATATATATATATATATATATATATATATATATACCAAAAATCTCGTGCGAATAACATGACTAACGGTCCTAATGGATAGAGCATCCAATCAAATGGACGACTGGCTTTCGCAAGCTTGCAGTGCTAGTTTCATTTGTGGGTCCGTTCTCTTAGGTACCTTCTGTTGAAGCGGGGGACAACGCGTCGATCTGAAGGAAGAGGAGCCGTTACGAGAACAAAGAATATAACTTGGCAAGAATGAGCGGAAAGTCTCAGCCAGCCTAAGCCTCTTTCATTTCCACATACGGCCTTTGAAAGTAAGGATGACCAGCCCCTCTTGGGACCCCTGACTCTATCTATCGGCTTGCTCTCGAAATATCCGAAAAAATCAGTCAGGATAGGGGACAAGACCTAGCTAAAGCCCCTATCTTCAGTTATTCAGGTTCGCTCTCACATTGCCTTTCACATGGTGAACTTTAGTCCTCCTCCTACCTCCCCATGTATGAGTGGTTGCTGGCTGGGAGTTTTTTTTATTCGACTGGTAGTGCCTGGTTATGTCTATCACTGATCTCTATGTGTGGCCCTGGGGAGGACAATGGGCAAAAAATACTCCTTCAACTTGAAGAACCTTATGTCCCGCATGACGCAACTCCTCACTCGCTTCGTTCATGCATGCGGTAAGTCCTTTCAGCCGTTCGACTAGTGAATGAACTTCACCTTTCAGAACCGAATCTCCATGATCTATGGATCGTACACGTAAAGATGGAATGTTCTCTTTGGAATTTTTGTAGATAGATGTGCGAAGGGACATCTCTCGTATTTTTATATCCTCCCTACTCCCTATCGTTCGCCTCACTCCGCTCGCCTTATGTAGTGCCCCGTCCCTACATCGTGTCCCGTACTCCGTCCACGGGGTACGCGAGAAAGGAACACTGTCGCTATCGATTCGGTCGGGATCGATTGAGTCGATCAAACGGGAACGGTTGAATTAAGATCCATTTTTCGTTATGGAATGGCTTCTTCGGAACCAAGTCCCAAATCCAGTGGGTTGCGCCTCAAGGATTGGCTCTGCGGCTGGTCGGGAGAGACCTCCCGTTGTTTTTCACGCCGTTTATGTTGGTTTTGGCTTTATTTTCTGAATGCATTTTCGTGAATGTTTTCGATGGTTTTCATGGCTTGCATTTCGAACTCGCATTTCCTATCGAACTTCTTGAATAATACAGTGTTCTAATCGGTTGCTTGTGTGATTTCAGGTAATCGCGTAGGCGACGTCTAGCGCGACCAACAAGTTCTCTCGCCTGAAGTAAACTCAAGGTGAGTGGCTGACCCTTCTCTTCTCGACCCCTTCTTAGGTAAATGTAGGAGCATAAAAAGTACTTCATAGACCAAGTTAAAGAAGTTGAGAACGTTACGTAATTCAAAATGAGCCAGACTCAGATTTTACGCAGAGATCGAACATAGTACAACTTTACGCGAGCTACTTTACGCGAGAGCTATTCACTGAGCTTTTTCGTAAAATACAAGCTGTCGAATCATTGCATTTAATGCGCGTGATACTGATTCTGACATAATGATTTTCTGACAGCGGACAGCACAGAAGTCGAGAAGATTTGATTTACACCAAACCCAACACTGTCGTTTAGTGTGCAGATGGGCTACTTTACGCTCAAGAGATCGCTTCTTTTACACACGAAAGCTATTTGAGCTTTTTACGCTCAAGGCTGTTGTGTGCGTAAAGTTTATTTGAGCTAATTTTACGGTCAAGGCTTTTTTCAGCCACTTTACGCGGAAAGCTTATTTTGGGCTATTTTACGCCCAGTCTGCTACTTTACGCAGGAAGTATATTTTGGAACATTTTTACGTCCGATTTTTTCTGGCTACGGGAGAACGTGGTTTGCTTATGTGGTTTTCATGCCTCACTTATTGAGGAACGTGTGTACGTGCTCTCCTCATTTTGTTGAAGTAGTGGGACACGTGTCACCATGCATAGAGATCAAAACTCTATGTGGGACACGTATCATCACGCGTAAAGGCTGATTCTCATCATGGGTGAAAGTTACCAAACTTTGTTGCTTTTTACGCACAGTGGATCTAGTCTATAAATAGACTGATTTTTAAAATATCAAGAGAATAGAGAAGAAAATACAGGAGAGGAGATTCTGAGAAAACTCATACTTTCAGAGTGATATTTCCAGAAGCATTTCTTCAACTTTTTCTCAAGAACAGGGTGAATCAAAGCAAGAAAGCATTCGAGTACTGTGCCATCAGTGCCGTTGCTCGATACCTTTTCGGTGACTTAGTTCTTCCGATTGTTCGTCTTCTTCAAGCAGTTTTCTTCATCATCATCGTATGGTCCAAGGAACAAAGTGATCGCTCTCAGATCAGACTTCCATAGCAATACTTTCCAGAATAATTTGTACTTTTTGTACTTTTTCTAGTTTTTTTAAAAGCTAATTTTAGGCATTTTATTAAGTGAAATAAAATGGAGACTCTGCTGGGGACGACCTTCTCCTCTGACGAGAAGACAATTGCTCAATATGATGATGGGTTGGTCGGATTGACAAAGAAGACTCTGGTTGTGCACTTCGACCAGACTGCCTACGAAGAAATGCTCCGAACTGGGGGTAGTACTCGCTGCTCCAATGTTCAAAAATTGCGGCAGGCACGAAAAGTTTGGATAGTCCAAACCATCCTCGGATCTCCCTGTTGTCTCTGAAGGCAAAGGAATCCTTCCTACTCCTGTTGTGAAGACTCCCGTCGGTGACGAGGCAGTCTCTACTTCAGTGATGCGCCCTGGGCGTAAAAATCAGTCTCCTGTCGGTGACGTGGTAGACTCTCAAGTTTTACGCTCTGTGCGTAAAAATCAAATTTTACGTACTGCGCGTAAAATTTAAGTTTTACGCTTTGCGCGTAAAAATCAGTCTCCCGTCTGTGACGTGGTAGACACCCAAGCTTTACGCTCCACGCGTAAAGGAAAGTCTCTCGTCTGTGACGTGGTAGACACCCAAGCTTTACGCTCCACGCGTAGAGAAAAGTCTTTCGTCTGTGACGTAGAAGATACTCATGTTTTGCGCTCTACGCGTAAAGGTAAATCTCCTGTTGGTGACAGAGTAGATAAAGTTCACAATGTTGTTTTTGCATCTAAAGTGAATTTGCCTACACGCATGAAGCGTAAGAACATGAATTCTATTGTTGGTAAAACTTCAGTTCCTCACCAACAACCTTCTTACACTGCTTTATGCAAGGTACCAAACCTTCAAATTATGCGTAATGCTGATGGAGTCCTTTGTGCACAAAAATCTCAGGATTTACGCACGCAACTCCAGGCGCATAAAAATGTCCAGTTTGGTTCTGCTAATGCAGCCAGTAATCTTCTTTATACACAAGGGACTAAACGATTCTCTGTCCCAAATATAATAAAGAAGACTACTTCTTTCACTCCTTCTGATTTACCCGAGTTGCTTGTACAAAAGCGTAAAGACAGAAAATCTTCTGTGACACTCCTCAAAGAAAATTATCATTGTGAGTGTCACCAGATAGTAATCAAATGTTGCTGTTCGGCTTCCAAACGGTCAATTTTTGACCGGTTAAGCTACAATTCGCCTCAGCAATACGTTGATGACTATGAACATGAGTTGTCATATACTTCAGTCAATATGGCATCTCATACCAATAGAGGACGACGTCCAAGACGCAACTCATCCCAGACTCCTGGTCAACAACAGTTCAATCGACTTCTTGATAGTTTCGAAGGGGTATATCAGAATACTCGATCAAGAAGTCAAAGATAGTTGCAGTCTTCTGATTCAGAAGCTGGGGGTACCCAGTCTTTGGAGTCTGAAACTGATAGTATTGATTCATACCTCTATACTAATCCCTCTATATGTTCAAGGGAGGTTGAAGCTATGCTATCGGAGATGAACCGGAGATGTCAACTGCTAATACAGAACAACGTCTCTCTGCGGTTGAGCAGTCGCTGAAGGACATGCTTGCTATGATGCAAAGTATGCATCAAATAATAATGACTCAGCAAACTGCTCAGCCGACAGTGGTAACTCCGGTGCAGGTAGCAGCACAAACTCAAGATAGTCAAGGGGTTGAGATACCCTTGAATAATCTTAGTCAGAAGCCTGCTGTCAATCAAAATTCTGCATCTCTAGATCCTATCATTCCAGAAGATGTAGCACCTCCGGTGGGGGTTACGGTACATCCAGCAACTATTCAATCGAATGTGCTTCCTCAAAATAGTGCAGCTATTCAAGCAGTGCGTGAGCTAAAAGCACAATTTGAAGTTTTGAAGCACAAGGATCAACTCCAGAGGCTAGGGATTAAACAACCTTATCCTCCTCATTGGAACGATGTACCCTTTCCTCTAAAATTCAAGCCACAATCAATGGTGTTATTTGATGGAAAGGCTTCTCCCAGTCAATATATCAATTATTTTGATATTATGACTGTACATCTGCAGAAGAATGATGCTCTTCTTATCCGAGTTTTCATCGGGTGTTTAACGGTTCAGCTTATGACTGGTATCGCAGTCTACCCGATAATTGCATATCGTCTTTTGACGAATTTAAAGCAATATTTTTCTCCCGTTTCTATGAGGAAGGAATGGACATGAATATGTCCTCCCTAATAGAAATCAAGCAAAAGGAGAAAGAAAATATTCGAACGTTTATCGAACGTTTCTGACAGGCAACTTTGAAGATGCCTCCGTGTATGCCAGATTCAGCATTGATTAACACACGCAAGATGAATCTGCGACCAACTATTGCTGTCTTTATAGGCTCTTAATTCACAGATTGGGCCTTGTTTATTATAGCAGCAGTTTCAGCCGAGACCAATGGTAGGTTGGCTCGTGAACATGGGATAATCTTTGCCTCAGAAGATAAAGAAAAAAAAGGCTCTTCAGGCAATAATTCCGGCAATCGCAATGGAAAAGGGAAGGAAACCTTAGTGGTTAATCTTTCAAAACCCAAAATGATGCCAAATAATCAGGAGTATTCCAAACCAAAGGAAGAATACTCTTTTGATGACAGTGATATTGTAATGACCTGCTCCGCCCTAGCGGAATGTCGATTCAAACGGCAAGTGCAACGACTCAAACGAGCCGTCGACCCGAAGAGTTGGCATCGACCTGATGAAGAATCGATGCAAGACTTACATTGGCCCGTCAAGATGAATCCAGACTTAGACTTTCAAAGGCGCGCTCGGAGTATCGTTCGGCCGATGCGAACATCGCTAAGGTGGGTGGCTCCGATGAACCCGTCTGTGCTTAGCCTAGACACATAACAATACGGACACTATCACGAGAATCGCTAGGCGATAATACTGTACATGCTAATAAATGACCCAACGCACCTAGCTAAGGGATTAATCCCATCTTGTATGCTTGTATAGAATATGGAAAGAAATATGGAAAATATGAGAACTCTCGTACCGCGCTCCACGCTCGTGCTATGGCACAAGCTTACGTTCAAGTTCCCTATGCGATCAACAATCAAACAATGAATGGGTTACAACAATGAAACGGGAAGACTATCGACATAGTCGTTCCGAGTAGAGTTAGCAACATTGAAAGACTATGGGACCGATGGGTCGCCAAGGCGACTCCCGCACGAGGAGTTGCAAAATGTATGAATGAATGAATGAACGAATAAGTAAATGAATGAATCAACGAAGGAAAGAATGAATACGTGAATGAATCGATGAACAAACGAACATATGAAAGAAAGAAAAGAAAGAATGAATGAAAGATAAGAAAGGAAAGGGATGGTTAGCGACAGGTGTGACGGACACGTGCAACGGGGCTCGCTACCCGCGCTGTACGAACGCCAACCTGGTCGATAACGTATTATGGCTAAGGGTTAGCCTACGGCTCGGAGACAGCCGTTAAGTTAAATGACAAATAATACGAAATGGTCGTGGACAATCCCCTCGTATACGGGAGGTGGGAGATATAAGGGATTTCCAGCGGCACGGTCAAAGGGAGGACGTGGCCGGTCCGGACGGAAATCAAAATGGCTTACGGGCTGCCTGGGTGTGGACTTGGCCATCCAGGGGACGTAAGTGCAGCAGTATTTTCAAGAGACCAACGGGGTGTGTGCCAGCCCGCACCCTACGTTGGTTGAGAAATACAACGGCTTGGATGTCCAAAATGGCTTGTGGTGCCAGCGACCGGTGCATATAGAGTTAAGTGGGCTTTGCTGGTGGCGATCCACGTGCAAGTCCTTGCATTGAAATCAAAGTAGTCTAAGTTAACTAAATGAAGTGCCTTATGAATATGCTTGAAATGTAACACACCAAATGATAATGAGAAATTCATACAAGTGAGTTAGATAACGTGCTTACGACGTGCTAGAACCCGAGGCATGGACACGCCCTTGACATTGAAAGTTCACTTGAATTACGTTAAGTTATTTCATATGAATTATTGACTAACTTGGTTTACATTGAACAGGGAAGACCGGACGGTAAGTATGGGTAAGTCGTACATGTATTTCCATGCGACACTTGAATTTGGCAACACGGGATAGGTTATGACATATGCCATGAAATTGATCCTAAGGCAAGATTAGAAAGACAATGAATGATAGAGATGCACAAAAGTAAATAGAACGTGTTTGGTAATGATAGCATTGTGGGCGAGCTAGCCTCCCCACCAGTGCATAACAATGTACTGATAACCCCACAGTCTACTTGCAGGATGCAGGTATCGTCGGCGGGTGCGGAGCTTCCATCGAACGTGTTAAGGCGCGGAGCCAACTCCGGGGCCTTGGGATGTTGCAAAAAGCTGAAGCACCCTATACAGGACATAATGTATCGGAACATCGCCATGAATTATTCCATGTTGTAAGCCACTTGGCACGCCTTTTACGTTTCAGAGAGAGAGAGCTTGAGCGATTTGTAATATCGGCCTAGCGCCGCTTGTAAACTTCTTGAATACCAATAAAGAGATTGAATTCGTTTCAAATTTGTGTTCAATTACTTTTCACTACAAATGGGGACACTCTGTACGACTCTGTGGCCTAGCTCAAATCGGCCGTTTCTGGACATAGCCTTGCACGGGCGCAACCTAGACCCGTGCGGCATCACGCCTTAGCGAGGACGATCGCTCCTGCGGGAGCGGGGCATGACAGATTGGTATTAGAGCACGACTTTACGTCCTTGGATATCATTTCGATTTTCTCAGTTTTGAAAGCTCGTTGAAACAAAAGAAGTGTACGCTCTCTCTCGTTGTGCCTTGGGATGTTCCATATAATAAGTCTAATATTTTCAAAAGCTCGTATGAGTACTCGGTTGGACGGGATCGATAGGCGAAGGCCTTTGCGCCACCATGACGGACTTGAGTTGGAAGGAACCGATGCTAAGAGTTAGCAAACGCAGTACGTACTTGAATGAGCTTATGCTGACAGCAAACGAGTACACGAGACCAAAGTATAGTTAGAACGGGATGGTTACGCACGCAGCCTTTTGGCTAAGTTGTGCAGAGTATCGCGCACCTAGACCTTCTGGTGCAAACGAGTTGAGAGTGAGATCGATTATCGCTCGAACGAGGATAAGTGAGCATGCAAACTCGAATATAGTTCGCACGGCTAAGTTGTGCCGTGTGTCGTGCACCTCGACTTCTGGTGCAATCGAGTGGCGAGCGATATCAAGTACCGCTCGATCGAGAACGGAGATACACTTTGAGTGTCTATCGATAGGAACGCTATCGTGTTAACGCTTAGGCGTACCCGAAGAATTGGCTTGAATTTTGAGGATTAGTATGAACGACTTAGTACGTCGAGGCGATGAGAGCGATTACGCTAGAGATTCATCGAACGAATCTGAAGGATGTCTTAGCGCATGACGCGAATGTGATTGAAGACTAGATCGTATGGCTTGAATCCGAGTGGTGTATGTGATAGGTTCGAAGAAGGATAAGAGTGAGTGTCGACGACTAGTCGAGTGGCTCGAACCCTGAGTGGTGTATGGACGTTATGGAAATTGTTCGAGCGAGACTAAAGGATTTACGAATAGAACGAGTACGTCGGCAAGCGATGATATCGCGCAAGCCTTAGAATGAGTAACGCTTAGTTGGTTTCGACTTTGAGAGTCTCAAACGAGATATCGTTCGGACGAATTAAGAATGCGTAGTGCGAATCATGAAACAAATGGAGGTCTTGGTCGAGAAAACATAGAAAGATCGTACATGCGATTTTGAATTTAGTTGAATGGATTGAAATTTGAGTTGAGGTGAATTACTCATGGACGAGATCGGGAATAGCACGGTCGGAAGATAGCGTGCGTAGGAAACGTTGATTTGAATATACGAGAATGACTAAGAAATTGGAATTGATGTTGCTCGATAAAAAGTTAGCACGAGACAATGTGAATTGAGGAATTAAGTTGCACGACTCGGAATTCGTTACAAAAGGAAGATCGTCAGGTTATGTGCATCATCGATGGTATTGAGGCGTATCAAAGATCGATGTACGATAACTCGGGGGTACTCTGATTCGATGAATGATGATCGTGTTAGAAGTTATTGTTTTGAAGGATGCTATGTTGGGGATCGGATAGAAATGAATGTTGGATGGAGAGGAAAGTGACTTGATTGTTCGGTGATAACCACAACGACAACGATCTTGTCTTGCGCGAGCGCAATTCCAGTCTCGCACATACGTCACGTCAGATTTGGGACGATCGTTCCGCGTGATCGTTGGCATGGTGATTCATGTCCGGCAGGAATGGTCGAACTACAAATATCATGGCATGGCAACTTTGATCGCTTCGACTTGTGGTTTGAAGCGAAGGTGAATTCGAGGATTGTTAGGACTTACGATTGAAGAATGAGAAAACTTGAGGATTGAGTAGACCCAATCCGCGTATCAAAAATGAGCAAGTCTAGACGTAACGCAAGAGTTACGTCCCGATGAGGACGATTATTCTGCGGGAATGTTGACATGGTGATTCATGTCCGTCGTGGATAATCAGACTTGCGTGAGATCGGGGCACAACATATTGTAAGGCTAGACGACCATGTGATCGACTACGTGAATTGGATAGGATGGATAGGTGAATTATATCAAAACATACTTGAAGCGATAGACTATGGAAATTGCTAGTGCAGACGCACGAGACTGACATGTCAAGGATTTGATTGAGGACAACCTATCGTAGGATAATTTCCTAAACGAGCTCAGACATGGAGTGGAGAATGTGTTGATGCGAATAGGAGGAACACTACTTGATGTTTAGAAATTTGAGTGAAACAAACTTGGGTAGAAACTCCCGTACAAGCAAACAAATAGTTTGACCATAGGATTTGGGGTGAGCGTCGTGCAACGACCTTGCACGATGAGCAATGGACTTGACTTGTAACTATGACCTGGTGAGATGACCTAGCGGATAGGCGGACGACCCTATGCCGAGTGATTGAACATGTGTGGTTTACGGTATCGTCTGGACGGACGATAGACTTGGGGCAACAAGACTTAGAGTAAGACGGAGAATTGGGAGTGTACGTGAACAACAACGAAAATGGCCCCAAACGAAGGGAATGATATGAATGGATGATGCGCAAGTAAAGTCGGGATAACGAATTGAATCATTGGTCGGAAGACATACTCGATGATAGTGTAATGCTTGGTCTCAAATCAGACAGAAATTACAAAGACTTGGTCGACTTCGCTAAGAAGAAATCATATTGATTTCGTAGACAAGAACGCTTGAGAAATGAATCGAATCATCTCGATGACCGAGATAAACGATAGTGAGATGTACACAAGTTCGGTTTTAAATCGAAGTTAGCAAAACGATCGGCAAATCAAAACTATCACGAGTAGCTTGTCCGACTTTGCTAATCGCTAAGCTTGGTTGAAATGTACGTATTCGGGGGACGCCTTGAATATGTGCACGATCCAAACTCAGCGATGTGATGAACTCGAATGCAGCTGCAAATGAGTGTTACGATGCGCATGAACGAATGAGTTAATCTCAACCTATGACTCTCGTATTTGACGAATTACAACGTACCTCGTGCGACCGTTTCAGTCCCATGATACGTCGAAATAGCAACCAAGTCGAAGAAACGCTTGAATTGAATAAGTACCATCAACTCAAAAACGAATGAAAAGTTATTCATTGAAATCGACCAAACGTAGGCAACACGGGACTTGGAAAGGTATCGAGTATAGTTCGGTGCCATAGAACGATAGAGCCGTTCGATAGGGATTGCCTAAGAAACATGACGACGCGAGTTAAGGAATGGTAGGATGACCTGCACTTAGGAAGTCTCGAGGACGAGACTTGTTTTGAGTGGTGTATTATGTAATGACCCGCTCCGCCCTAGCGGAATGCCGATTCAAACGGCAAGTACAACGACTCAAACGAGCCGTCGACCCGAAGAGTTGGCATCGACCTGATGAAGAATCGATGCAAGACTTACATTGGCCCGTCAAGATGAATCCAGACTTAGACTTTCAAAGGCGCGCTCGGAGTATCGCTCGGCCGATGCGAACATCGCTAAGGTGGGTGGCTCCGATGAACCCGTCTGTGCTTAGCCTAGACACATAACAATGCGGACACTATCACGAGAATCGCTAGGCGATAATACTGTACATGCTAATAAATGACCCAACGTACCTAGCTAAGGGATTAATTCCATCTTGTATGCTTGTATAAAATATGGAAAGAAATATGGAAAATATGAGAACTCTCGTACCGCGCTCCACGCTCGTGCTACGGTACAAGCTTACGTTCAAGTTTCCTATGCGGTCAACAATCAAACAATGAATGGGTTACAACAATGAAACGGGAAGACTATCGACATAGTCGTTCCGAGTAGAGTTAGCAACATTGAAAGACTATGGGACCGATGGGTCGCCAAGGCGACTCCCGCACGAGGAGTTGTAAAATGTATGAATGAATGAATGAACGAATAAGTAAATGAATGAATCAACGAAGGAAAAGAATACGTGAATGAATCGATGAACAAACGAACATGTGAAAGAAAGAAAAGAAAGAATGAATGAAAGATAAGAAAGGAAAGGGATGGTTAGCGACAGGTGTGACGGGCACGTACAACGGGGCTCGCTACCCGCGCTGTACGGACGCCAACCTGGTCGATAACGTATTATGGCTAAGGGTTAGCCTACGGCTCGGAGACAGCCGTTAAGTTAAATGACAAATAATACGAAATGGTCGTGGACAATCCCCTCGTATACGGGAGGTGGGAGATATAGGGATTTCCAGCGGCACGGTCAAAGGGAGGACGTGGCCGGTCCGGACGGAAATCAAAATGGCTTACGGGCTGCCTGGGTGTGGACTTGGCCATCCAGGGGACGTAAGTGCAGCAGTATTTTCAAGAGACCAACGGGGTGTGTGCAAGCCCGCACCCTACATTGGTTGAGAAATACAATGGCTTGGATGTCCAAAATGGCTTGTGGTGCCAGCGACCGGTGCATATAGAGTTAAGTGGGCTTTGCTGGTGGCGATCCACGTGCAAGTCCTTGCATTGAAATCAAAGTAGTCAAAGTTAACTAAATGAAGTGCCTTATGAATATGCTTGAAATGTAACACACCAAATGATAATGAGAAATTCATACAAGTGAGTTAGATAACGTGCTTACGACGTGCTATAACCCGAGGCAGGGACACGCCCTTGACATTGAAAGTTCACTTGAATTACGTTAAGTTATTTCATATGAATTGTTGACTAACTTGGTTTACATTGAACAGGGAAGGCCGGACGGTAAGTATGGGTAAGTCGTGCATGTATTTCCATACGACACTTGAATTTGGCAACACGGGATAGGTTATGACATATGCCATGAAATTGATCCTAAGGCACGATTAGAAAGACAATGAATGATAGAGATGCACAAAAGTAAATAGAACGTGTTTGGTAATGATAGCATTATGGGCGAGCTAGCCTCCCCACCAGTGCATAATAATGTACTGATAACCCCACAGTCTACTTGCAGGATGCAGGTATCGGCGGATGCGGAGCTTCCATCGAACGTGTTAAGGCGCGGAGCCAACTCCGGGGCCTTGGAATGTTGCAAAAAGCTGAAGCACCCTATACATGACATAATGTATCGGAACATCGCCATGAATCATTCCATGTTGTAAGCCACTTGGCACGCCTTTTACGTTTCAGAGAGAGAGAGAGCTTGAGCGATTTGTAATATCGGCCTAGCGCCGCTTATAAACTTCTTGAATATCAATAAAGAGATTGAATTCGTTTCAAATTTGTGTTCAATTACTTTCCGCTGCAAATGGGGACACTCTGTGCGACTCTGTGGCCTAGCTCAAATCGGCCGTTTCTGGACATAGCCTTGCACGGGCGCAACCTAGGCCCATGCGGCATCACGCCTTAGCGAGGACGATCGCTCATGCGGGAGCGGGGCGTGACAGATATCCCTGGGATATTCCAATGCCTTGTGAAGAGTGGCAAACTCCAGATTTCGGAGCCAAAAAGGCCTAATGAGGTGAATCTGACTGACAATCCCAAATATTGTATCTATCATAGATACATAAATCATCCTACCAAGGCTTGCTACGTCTTAAAGAAGAAAATCCAAGAGTTGATAAATGCCAATGCCATCGCTTTAACCAATGATGAGCATATGGTTACAACTAATATGATTTCTCTTCAATTTAGAGGTTTTTCTCCACAGCAAGTTCCAGATGGAATTGTCCCAATCCCTAAGGCAACTATGAAGATTGTTAATCTCCCGCCTGCTCGAGAGCAAAATAAGGATTGTTGCCTCTCACATTAAAAAATGGCAAAATCATGTAGGTACATCCTGATTTAGTACCTGAAATGGAAGATGAAGGTAAAACTTCAAAATCCAAAAAAGGTAAGAAAATTAAAACCTGCAATATGATTTCTCATGTTGTAACTCCAGATCATGATGATTTGGATCATCTTTGGGATGGCATTCCTTTGGAGGATAGGTTGAGGGGTTTGAATATATGCCCTCTAAGTTTGGCTCCTCCTACCAAACTCAAACTTACTCATCAGCAATGGTTAGCAATGGGTAGTGTCCCCTTATACAGGACACAACAAGTCTTTGCTGCTTATAAAAAACCTCCTACAGGGATATTTTCTTTTGTCCCGAGTATTCTCCTTCTCCTGTGGCTACAGAGGTTTCTATTCCTCCTACTCCTGTGGCTGCAGAAGTCTCTATGCCTCCTTCTCCTATGGTTGTAGAGGTTTTTGTTTCTTCTTCCTCTGTTAAATCATCTATTGAAAGTCCGCTACCCACTCATTTGTACAGTCAACAATCAGTCCATTTCATGAAAATGATGGGCTATGACTTTCAAAAGGCGGAAGGTTTGAACTATGATAAAGGAATGCGACTTTCTTTACAACTTCAAAGTCAAAAATCCACTGTTGGATTGGAATTTGAAGTCCCTCATAAAAATTCTTGAAAGAAGAAGACTAAGGAAAAGAAGAATAAAACATGTAATATGGTACTTCATTCTCCTGAGCCTGAAGAAGAACCTTTGCTGGTACGAGATCTAGAAAAGAGTACCACAAAAAATATAAGGGAATCTCTAAAGAGGCGGATGTCGTTGTTGAAACATTATCAGCTCAACCATCTCTTGTTCCTTCTAAACCGTCTGTGGTTGAGAAAGGAAAATAGAAAGCAGTTCGTTTCGACGTCCCATTGAAATATGCTTCAAATCAAGGGGTGGTGATGAAGCCCTACAAGTTTGATATTCTAGCCCATTTAGCTAATACTCCGGCTAGACTTTCGATATTTAAGCTGCTTCGCCTTTCCAAAGAGCCGCGAAACTTTGAGTGAAGCTTTGCTACAAGCTGATTCATGCTTAGCTCAACTCAAGAGTCCTGACAATATACCAGTATCATGTTCACAATGTCATAGTGTGATGGAGGCAATTCCTAACATTACCTTCACACAAGAAGATATGCTGTTGAAGCATAATAAGCATGACATGCCTCTGTGCTATACATGGTATATTGAATCTACTGAAATTGACAGGATTTATATCGATCCTGGGTCTTTCTATTAGCATTATTCTCCAGAGTATGCTACGACCCTTGAGAATCCCTACCAGTGATTTGACTTACACTAGTACCACAATAGTTGGTTTCAACTCTGGAAAGAGTAAACCACTAGAAAAGATTCGTCTGAAGATTCAAATTGGTGATCTTCGAACTATGGCGACCTTTTATGTTATTAACTCAGATGTATCTTACAACATCCTCCTTAAAAGACCGTGGATACATGAACATAACATTGTGCATTCAACTCTCCACCAATGTTTCAAGTACGTGGATTCTCAAGGGGTTGTGCAGACCGAATTTGCAGATATCAATCCTTTTAAGGGTATTGAAGCATATTTCTCTGACTCAATACTCTACAAACAGGAGCAGGTGAAAGAAATATTTGATATGGCTGAAGACCGGTCGCCTGCAGAAGATCAATCTGTCAATGAAGATCCTCCAGAAGATCAACCTTTGAAGATTAAAGTCAAGGGACGAATTCAACCCCAACATGTCAATGATCAACCTCTGATGATCAAGGTTAAAGGAAGGACTCGAGCCTCGTCTGAGGAAGCTGTGAAGATTCCAGTCAAGAGCCAAGTTCAACCCCTTATGATCAAGGTCAAAGAACGTACTTCTCATACGAATAATCCAGAACCACCACTGATTATCAACCTTGACAAGCCTACGCAGAAGACGGATGATGGTCCATTAATGATCAATCCAAAGCATAATCAATTTGTAATTGATGTAAATATTAATCATTCTGTACTTTCTAATATTAATAAAAAAAATTTTGGAGTACATGGCTGTCAAATTTATTGAAAGAATGACTTTATCTTCTGATGATCAAAGTCATCAACATGAAAATGACATGAATACAGAGGAAAACTTATACATTAATCATAAGGAAAAAAAATTTCCTCCTCAGGTCGATGTTAGACCTTATGCTCAAAGGTTCCTAACATCTTTTCCTTATCCTCTTCCTGTAGCCTCATCATCACAAGCTTGTAACTTATAGACGTTATGAAGAATCTTATTTGTGATTCCGTCTAATAAGAAAACAAGCGCCAAATTGTGTTCGGTCTGGCCAGAAATATTTTTGTTATTCAGACAGATGATCTTAGAGATAAAGATAAAGGAAGAATCCGAATTGACAAATATAGTCAACAATCTCTTAATATTATCCATAATATGGGATATGATTTGAAGACTATGCAAGGTCTAAATTAAGGCAAAGGTAGACGGTTACCGTTATGTGGTGATCCGTTTTACCAGAAAACTCATCATGGGTTGGGATATGATCCTTCCCACATGTTTAATGAGGATATACAAGAAGAATTTTCTTCCAGTTCTTCACAATCTTCAGATTCGAAAGAAATCCAATTCATCGAATCGGATACACCCCACATGTGCAAGGAAGATATGGAAGAAGAATATTCTTCCAGTTTTTTACAATTCTCATATTCTGAGAGAGACTATTATGATGAATCTGAGTGTATATTCTCAGTTAACATGGTTCAAACCGATGGTGAATCAGAACCATTTGAGAATGACCCTTGGGCACAACAAATGGACACTCAATGGGAGCTTCGTTTTGAACAGCGACAGCCACCTACAGAAGATAAAATCATCCAGATTGACGTCGGAGACGGAACTACATCCAAGCCGATATTCATCAGTAAAAATCTTTCTGAAGATGAAAAGAAAGAGTTGATACAGCTGATTAAAGAATACATTAATATCTTTGCATAGAGTTATGAGGATATGCCGGGTCTAGATCCTAAAGTAGCTACTCATAAACTCAATATTCTTCCTAATGCAAAGCCGGTGAAACAACAACAATGGTATTTTCGACCAGATATGATGGACGCAATTGAAGCAGAAGTCAAAAAGTTGATTATATGTGGTTTTGTTTGTGAAAAACAACACCCAGATTGGGTGGCCAACATTGTTCCTGTTATGAAGAATAATAGAAAAGTCAGAGTTTGTATAGATTTTCGAGATCTTAATGCAGCTTATCCAAAGGACGAATTTCTACTTCTGATTATCGATGTCATGATAGACAATACATGTGATTTTGAGCGCATGTCTTTCATGGACGGATTTTTAGGATACAATCAAATTAAAATGCATCCAGGAGATGAAAAGCATACTACTTTTCGTACACCCTTTGGAGTCTACTGCTATACGGTTATGCCGTTTGGACTGAAAAATGCCGGTACTACGTATCAACGGGCCATGAGCAGCATCTTTCAAGAACATCTACGAAAAACAGTTGAATGTTACGTAGATGATATTGCTGTCAAAAGTCGATCAAAAGATGATCATATTCAAGACTTAAAAACGGTATTTGAGTTGATGCGTCAACATCAACTGAAGATGAATCCCACTAAGTCTTTCTTAGGGGTGTCCAGTGGCAAGTTTTTAGGATTTGTCATCACTTCTCAAGGTATCCATGTTGATCCTGACAAAATCAAAACAATTCTTGAAATACGTCCTCCATGTAATCTAAAAGAATTACGTGACTTCCAAGGTCGCATTGCTTATATCAGGAGATTTATATCCAATTTTTCTGGAAGATGCCAACCTTTCTCTCGTCTATTAAAGAAGGTGTATCATTTGTCTGGGATAAAGCATGTCAGAAAGCCTTTAATGACATCAAGCAATACCTTACAAATCCACCTGTTCTTGTACCTCTAGTGGTGGAAAGACTATTTTGCTTTATGTTCGAGCCTGAGATCATTCCCTTGGTGCTCTTCTTGCATAGAAAAGTGATATGGGACATGACCCGTAATTTATTATCTTAGCCGAATGATAGTCGGAGCTGAACACAGATATACTCCTGTGGAGAAAGAATGTCTGGCATTGGTTTTTGCTGTTCAAAAGATACGACATTATGTGTCAGGACAGACTATTCATGTCCTCTCCAGAATAAATCATATTCGGGTGTTAATGAGAAAACCAAGCATCCTCAACTCCAGGTTAGCCACCGGGGCGATGTTGCTTACTCCTTATGATATGGTCTATAAGGGTCAAGCATTAGCTGATTTCTTAGCAGCTCACCCTATACCTGAAACTTCTAAGTTATATGAGAACATTCCAGATGAAGTCGTGGATTGCAACATGGCTTTAAAGGATGACATTTGGCAACTATATTTTGATGGAGCATCATGGGTTGGACCTAAAGACAATATTGTCTCCGGAGTAGGCATCGTCCTGGTCTCTTCCGACAAAATAGTCATATACCGTGCTTATTCTTTTAATGAGCCATGCTCCAACAATGTGACCGAATATAATGCTCTGCTAATTGGACTTCAAGTAGCAAAACAATTGGACATTGAGTTCCTGGAAGCTTATAAAGATTCTCAACTGATTGTTAATCAGGTCAGAGGGACATATGAAGTCAAAAATTCTGACCTCATCCCTTATCATCAAGTGGTAATCAAATTGGTCCTTTTATTTAAAGGATTATTCATCGAGTTCTTACCACGTTCTCAAAATTTGAAAGCTGATGCTCTTGCTAGCTTAGCTGCAGACTTAGCTGTTCCAATTAGAAGACAAATATGAGACCCGTCTCACTGTATCGATATTTTATACGGATACGTGTTTATTTGAGCCGTATTTCGTATTTCTCGATTTGCATGATATTTTAAATTTTTCCGAAGTATAGAATTATCATGACTAGGTTTAACTTGGATTTGGTTTTATTGGGTTTGGTTTAACTTGGCTTGGCATTGGACTTAGTTTGAATTGATTTGACTTGGTTTTATTTGGTTCGGTTTAAATTGACATGGGTTGGTTTGACTTGGACTTGGTTTGGTTTAGTTTGGTTCTTTATGAGATAAGGTGTATGGTTTAGATTGAAGTGGAGAGGAATGAATGGTGGAGATTGATTGGACTTGATATATAAGCTACTCTTTTTTCTCTCCCTTCTCATTCACCCTCATTCATTTCTATTCCACCAAACCCTAGCCATTAGAGAGAGGCAAGTACACCTTGCCGAACCTTGAACAAATTTATTTCTGTTTGTTCCATCTTCTTCCTTGCATGATTTTAAGCATGTTTAGAACTTGGAGTTTTTGATTTTACCGGATGGATTGTGGTAGATCTAGCTTTGTGGTATTTTTGGTTTTTATGAGTTTTGATCTGTTAGACTTGCGTATTTTTGTCAACTGATGGTTCCATGTTGTGGAGAATTTTATTCTACCCCAAATTGACCTATGGAAGTCCAAATTTGGACTCCGGTTGGAAGTTTGGTGGTGTGGAGAAGCCATGGTATTTTCCCATGGACATCTCCTCTGTGGGAACCATCATTTACATTTCCTTGGCTGAATGATAGCTTGCTGGCATTTTGGAGCCGCATGCATGAATTTGCATAATTGTATTTGCCGCATGAAGCATTCCTGGCCGCATGGAACTCCTAATATAGCTCAGCATGCATTAGCCTTAGCATTACTTAATAAAGTATTAGTATTTGACCTTGCATGCAAGCATGAAGGCTTAGCTTGTATGCTAGTTTTAATTCTTTGGCCGCTTGAAATTTTATACTATATTATTTAATTATTTTTGTATGGCTTTAGTTCATTAGTGGCTTGGCATGGATTAATACATTAGTAGTTGTGGTTTAGTCCTTACATACATTAAATGGCCGCATAGGCATTATTTGGCTTTAGTACATTAGCATGTTAGCTAATTATGCGTGGCCACTAGTTAATATATTTGTGGCCGCATGGCCAGGTCATTGTCTTGTCCGCATGGCCAAGAACATTCAGTTGGCCGCATGGCCTCTAGTATTGGCTAGCCGCATAGGCTTGCAAACTTCATAAATGCGCAGTTGCATGGCAGTTTGTTTTTTGTTTTTTATTATTAGTTGCATATAATAGTAACATGCCAATAATTGTCTAGCCCATAAATCATTGGATTGGCTTGGCATGCATTTATTTAAGCTTAGGCTTTGCATGAATTAGTATTGCACAGCCAATTGCTTTTGGCCCTTGTGGTCGCATGGCAACTGCCCTCTCCTGGCCGCATGCATCTTTAGTAGGCCGCATGAGATGACTAATTATTTGGCCTTGCTTATATGTTTTGGCCGCATGAGGTTTCATGCTTGGCCGTATGAGGTTTCATGCTTGGCCGCATGGCCATTGTACTTTTGGACTTTGAATTTAATATTGGGCCGCATGCACCTATTTATAGTGAGCCGCATGCATTACTAATTGTTTGGCAACATGCTTAGCTTTGCATGAGTGCGTGTATGCATTATTTTATTGCATTTTGTATGACCACATGGCAATTGCCATTTGCTTGTCGCATGTGCATGTAATAGTTTCTTTTGGCCGTATGGCCTCTTCACTTTATTTTGGCTGCATGGCCTTATACTATTGCATGGCATTAATTTCCACTTCCTGGTCGCATGAGGGTTCTTGGCCGCATGGCCTTATGTACTTGGATGGCATATTATAATATGTTTAATAATTGCTTGGCCACGTGAACCAATATTTAAATGGTTCACGTGAACCTTTTCTTACTGCATTAATTGTTGGGTCCCACATGGCCTCTGTACTTGAGTGGCCACGTGCCCTTTTCTTTTTTTTGAATGTAAGTTTGTATTTATTGTGGGTCCTACCCTCTTTTGTCTTATTTGATTTCATGTTGGCTGGCCGCATGAGCTTTGTTGGCCGTATGAGCTTTGCTGGCCGCATGAGCTTGCATTCGGCTTTCATGCATTATTAGCTGCTTGGTAGCAGTTTCATTTCCTTGGCCGCATGGGACCCCACCCATTCTTGGCTGCATGGGGTCCGCTTGATTTTTTTATATTTATTTGCTTGATTTGTGGTCCGAATTTCTTTCCACTCCCAACATGAAAGTTGTAGATCTTTTCCTTGGCTTCCAGAATATGTTATTTAATTATTTTATGCAAGTTTCTTTCATGAAGTTTCTGACTGCTATTGTGTATTTTCTATTCTGGCCTAAATTGCGACGACCCCACTTTTCTAAAATAAGGGTAATTTTTAAACTTTTATAATTTTGATTAATCGATAATAAGATTTAACTCATGTTGTGATTTTTGGTAATTTTTTTAATCAATTTAAAACTATTTAAAATGTTGAATTGTGATTTTGATGGTTAACTAGTTAATCTCTAGTTTTGCTAAGCTTAGAGACTAACCATGACCATGTGGACCTAACCATGTGATTAGAATGACTATTTACAACTTTTTAGGCTAAGGATATTTTGGTAATTTTGTGACTTTTGAATTATTTAGGATTTTAATTAATTGGTGAATTTTAGATTATTTAATAATATTTAAATTGATGTATTATGATTTTGGTCATTTTTCATATTTTAATATTTTGGGAAAATTTTATATTTTTAATATTGTTTTATTGGATTTGTTTAGTCGGGTTTGAGTTTCGTCTCGTTCCGACTTGTATTGTGACCCGGGTAGCTTGAACTCTAGATGGGACCCAATATTAAGTTAAGCATGGCTCACAAGACCCAACATTAAGTTAGTTAATTAAACTAATTTTTATCATGTTAGAATGGTTAAGTTAGAGACTCAAAACTAGATCATTTTGACCCCAAACTTGAACCTAGTCTAGACTTAACCATATGAGACTAGAAGGGACAATTAGGACATTTCCTATTAGCCCTAATGGACTCTTTTTGGCAGCCACCTTTAGGGGGAATGATTCATTTCATTCATTACAATCTTGCCTCTTTTATTTTCCTTTTGTTCTTCCCCAATTTTAGAGAGCCTTCCCATTGATTTGATCTCCAAATCAAATCATTCCTTCACCAAACCTTCTCTCAATCATTCCCATTCTCCAAGGGAAGGGTGCTACCAAGGATTGGAAGAGGAGTGCAAGGAGGAGTGTCCACTTTGAGGGATCTTCGTATCGGAGCCGTGTCCTAAAGGATTTCATTGGGATTCCACTCCCAATAGGTAAAACCCATCCTCTAAATCGATTTCCTTTACATATAAATTAGTTTTGAATCCGTAGGATCCATCTTCATACATGTGTCCCATTTAGATTCAAATTTGAGGCTATTTGGAGCTCTCTTGAGGATTTTAGATAGTGCTTGTGTCCTACTTGATAGATCCCAAATTAGGACACCCCATGTGTATGTATGTATGATAATAGTTTAAATAGATATTTAAATTTGGTTTTAGAATGGTTAGAGAGTGGATTGATCTTAGTTAGGATGGTTAGAATGAGTTTCATTTGGATACCTATGTTTGTATCCAAGTATCTTGGCCTATATGTGTCCTTTTGTCCAAAACAACTCAAATTCGTCATAATATTCATCCACGTTTTTATTAACCAAAGCAACTTAGAAATGTCATAACTTTTAGCTTAGAACTCCGATTTATCTTACATTTTTTTAAAAGAACCGTATCGAAGTTAGCTTTCCAAATATATATTTTAATAAGCCAAATTCTTTCTATAACTTTCTGTAAAATTATTTGAGTGTCAGCTGTACGAAAGACGAACACGTTTCAGTATTTTTGCGATTTCGGGAGCTTCTGGACACGAAAATGCGATCCGTTTGAAGTTTCGGAAAGCTAACACGAAGGGCTACAACATACTTTAATCCTAAAATTTAGTGAATGTCCAATTGGTACAGTATTAGTTTTAAGTAGAAGAGTGACTATACGATATATGTATTTTGTGTAACCTATGAGCCTATGTAGTATGGATATTAAATGAATATAGAGTATGTAATGCATGATATGTTAGATGAATGAAATGATATATATGATATATATTTTCTTTACATTAATGTATATATATGGTTGAATGCAAGCATGTAGAAATACAATTAATATAATGCATATAAGCAATGCATGAATGAAAGAATGATATACAATGTATGTATGAAAGTATATAATGAATGCTAGATATGAATGCAAGATATATATGCAATGATAGATATGAATGCATAATGTATAATATTGTAATGCAATATATAATATGATAACATGTATGGTAATGTAGAGTATATGATACAAGCATGAATGAATGGAGAAAACATGTTATAGGTAATATAGAATGTAATATATGAATGCAAGCATGCAAGATAATGTATTGTATCCATATATGATGTATTCAACTTAAAGATAATATAATATATGAAATGAATGAATGATAATTATAACATGATATGTAAGGTAATGCAAGGTATGAAATATATGATGTGTGCATGTTTGTATGTCTCTATGTTAATGTATGAAATGATATGAATACAATGTATGCATATGTATAAAATATGTAGGTAATGCATAGATGCATGAATGAAATGAATGTTGTAATATTTAATATAATACAAGTATCTAATATGCATGAATGTAAGTATAATATAATACAGTATACATGTATGTATCATATAAATATAATATACATGATATGTATGTATACATGTATACAAGGTAAGTATGTATGTATGTATGTATGTATTTCTATAAACTGAGTTAACTTATAACCTTTTACACACATGCATTCATACACCCTTTGACATCATGTATCCCATGTCACATACACCTACCTATCACTAAATTTTAGAACATTAACATATATCCTTTCACACACATGCCAAACACACATACTCACTTACTCTTTTACCTCTCATTCTCTCTCTCTATAATATGTATGTGCCTATATATATAGCTTTCCTATATATATATATATTTTTATATATAATATATATATATATATATTATATATATATATATATAATATATATTATGAATATGTGAATGTGAATAATAATATACATTATATGACTAAGTTTGTGTGCCTTGCTAGCTTATGGTTTAGTTTTGTACTTGGTTTAGCAAGTGACTTAGGTTATGAGTTAGTAGCTATCTTGGATACTTGATTTACATATACTTAGTTTGTTTAGACCTAGAATAACTTGTTTGACCTAATTTAGACTTGTTAGACCTAGTTTGACCATAGTTGACCTAGGTTTGACTTTCAGGGTTGACCAAGTTGACCAAGAGTTGACTTTGGTCTAGATTGACCTAGAAACATGTAGAATGCATAGTAGAACTTTATATTGCCATTTTGGACTTATTGTGACTTATCTGTTCTGATTAGGAGTCAGACACCTCTCCTCGGACAGTATATTTACTTTGGACATTCAGACATCAGGCGAGTACATTCTCTGATCATTTCATATCATGTTTAAAATTATTTTCCTGCGTTAAATTACTTACTTGATACTGTCACATTGGTCACACGGATTAGTACTAATGGATCCTTTTTTGAGATGTTATCCCCTCAGGGAGCATCGGATACTACATGTTCTGTGCGTTTTACTTACATGGTGTATCACTATTGTAGAAGCATAGAATTTCACAACCAGAAAGACCATGCGTCAGACACTACATGCACCAGGACTCGCACAGAACACTTCACAGCAAAGTCAATAACCATAGACATTTGAAGAAGGACTTTTTATTTATATATAAAAGTCTATTACATGTCTAGA